>JAHZNP010000369.1:0-68742 GCA_020615345.1 Triops cancriformis
TGACATCGCCGAGGGCACGCCTCAAATAAAAAACAATTTCCCCGAGAATAATGTTTTCCTTCAAGAAAGGAACGTTGGAAGCCTTCGGTGTTTTCCTTTGGGAGATTCGGTCAGCACTTGCACTTCCTCGCGCTGAGTGCGATCGTGGTCTTCCGCTCATTACTTCGCTTGCAAATAACATCTATGAAATCGGGTACGTGACGTCACCAGAGAAGCTCGGGGGTAAGAACTCAGAACGCACTCAGTGTTGCAAGGCAACGTCATAATCTGTGACCCTGCGTCATGATGTATGACGTTATTTATAAACAGTAGTAGCATTCACGATTTGTATTGTCCGTTGTCAAACTTTGCGTCACTGTCTTTGCCTTGATGACGTTTTTCCCTCCCTACATTTCTAGCTACCCAATGGGGCTTGGCTGCATTTGCTTGGAGCTGTGTTCATGATAACAAAGAGAAGACTGAAATGGCGGGAAAGGAGTCGTCGGGGCCAGAATAGGCCTACGTCGGCGTTCAGTTTGCCATGTTGCTAGATTTGGGCTAATACTTAATAATGTTAAATTTATTAATATCCAACAAAAGACTTTTATAATGTCATTACAAATCTCATCTACGGGTTTTTGACCTCTTTGCATTGCAGCTTAAAAATTGTAACAGAAACTAAGGGATGCGAAAAAGACAGTGGCTAATTCGGAAGGGAAATTTTTTAGTTACCATTAAAATTCATGGTGCCAAGTTTGGTTATATTGGGATATATTATGTAATTGAGCTTAAGTCTCCAGAACATTCAGTCTACTGAATGATTCTTCTTCTCCATCAAACGAATGGAAAGTAGTTTTTTGTGTATTTACTGATTTTTTGTATCAGTATTTGTCCCCTGTTAAATAGAAAAATATTCGACTTCTGCTGGTATAGTAATTTTTTATACATAATTTTTTATTATAGCCTATATTTATTTTATTATTTTATTTTTTACTGCTGTACAAATGAGGCAGTATCTTCTGACATGCAAATGAGATAGGCGTGTCTTTCCTGTAGAGCTTGAGTACGACTAGCTTGCCCTCTGGTTTTAGCTATCGTAACTAAGCAGTTATACTCTCCGGGGATTTGTTCTCTCTAAGGGGAAAGCAGTGACTCCGTCTGTTATCGGAGAAAATCCAGGGAAGTGTGTATACCGTGGCCTTAAGGGTCAACGTCACACGATGCCCTGGGAAAACAACCAATGACTGCGCATTGCCCAAGGGCTGCTGCAGAAGGAAAACAAAGCGTTTATTGACAACATTCAAAGAGGACATACCGATAATACTGTGGAGTATTTTTCGGAAGTTATATTATATTATTATAATAAATTATTAGTTATATTATTATAATATTTCTGGTAGTTACAAATAGAATCGTCGGATCTACACGATTCCGTTAAGAAAAGAAATTGCTGTTATGGAAAGAAAACCCGTGGATTTATTATACTTGGGCATGTTATAGCTGAGGAGTTAAAGTAGAAAATGTGGAACAAACCCATGTATATAAATATGACTAGGATGTATTTTTTCGACAGAATATTATACATGACCTCCGATTTAGGAAACGATTAAATGCACAAGAGTACAAGGCTAATTCATCCTTTTTTAAATAGGCGCGCACCCTGAGCATCGTGTGACGTCACGAGTTGATGGGCGCGTTTGCGCAGTAGCAGCTAGACAGAAGAAGGCGCGTACCGGGGAAAGCTGATGGCCCTACCTTTCTTTCTACATACCTTGGTTGACGATAACACTGATGGAACGATCGAACGAAGACGGAACTAAGGTAAGTTCCTTTCGTAAGTACGTCATCACAACAAACATGGCAGAACGTTGCTAGAAAGCGCGAGCGTATCAACGTTTACGACCCACAGGAAATAAACTGATTCCTCTTATCTGATTGCAAGTAGGTGGCTTGTAAACACTAGCTTATAATCTGTGATTGTCTATCTGTTAATTAGCTAAGATTGATAGATGCCATATTAGATGCATGTAACAACCGGCATGAAGTCTTTTCCATCTTATTAGCTGTGCCAGTCTATTTTCCGTATAGTCGTTGAAAACGGGTGAGAGACGTTTCGTCCCACCGTAAGTTCGTCCCACCATAAGGTTAGGGCAATATATTGATATTTGTTGTGTTTTTTATACGAAATTTCGGATAATAAATTACAGGTAAGCGACTTCATATTTGTGTTTATATTAATTTGGTTGTGTTACATTGTGAATTGTATCTTTTTTCCCCCTTATACGCCACGAATATACGCTTTAGCTATGTATTCCGTCTATTAACTGATATTAACACAAATATAACACAAATTTAACACTGCTAATACGTGTGATTTACTATCTGAAATTTATTATTGAAAAAACAAACAAGTACAACACATTGCCCTTACTTTGCACTCGATGTAAAATGGGCTGGGACGAAATTACGGTGGGACGAAACGTCTAGTCCCCGTTGAAAACAGTATATGACGTCAAGGTGCATTGTGAATTACTTCCGAAGATTAGTCATCTTATTCGTGTTTTCTTGTGTCTTTTTAGGTTAAATACTCGCGAGGCTTTGCCCATTCACACATTTAAGATGAGCTTTCAGTGGACTTTGATCGCTTCGCTTTTATATGCTGAAGTTTTGGTAGTGTTTTTGCTTCTGTTGCCTTTCATATCCGCCCAACGGTAAGTTCTAAGGGTTGGTAAATCAGCTTTCGTCATAAAAATTATTTTGTATTAGATGGCAGAAGCTTCTGAGGTCGCGGTTTCTGAGAGGCTTGGGTCAACAAGTTCATATATATTACTACATTGCATTGGGGTTGTTAGTCCTGTGCCTGCTAGGTAAGCAAAGTCCAATAAACAGCCCTGTTATTACGCCACCTTTTCTTAGATGCCGTCCGAGAAGTTCGTCGTTATACTGATGCCGAAGAAGATCATTCTCACCATCACAAGCATAGTTACGATATCGAACTCCAAAACCATGTAAAACTGTTCCGTGCTCAGCGTAACTTCTACATAACTGGTTTTGCTCTCTTTCTTATGTTGTAAGTACCTTTGAACTAAGTACATCTTTTTAATTTAGGGCTGCTATTGTAAATTAATACCGTTTTCATTTTAAGTGTCATTCGTCGGTTAGCCACTTTGCTTATGCTACAAGCCACATTAGCAGCCACTAGTGAAGCAGCCATGAAACAAGCTGCCTCTGCTACCCAGGCTGCGGAGAAATTGTTGACGCAACAAGAGACTTTGAAAAAAGGAGATTTGGATGAAAACAATGTGAATAAGATGAAGGAAGAGCAAGCGAAAGAACTTGAAGCAAAACTCGAAGAAAGTTGCAAAGGTAACACAGTCTAGGCAAGCTGGGGAAATTGCAGGCTCTTTTTAACATAATGCCCTTCTTTCAGAACTTGATCGCGCTGTGATAGATTTGGAAGCTATGAAATCGCAGTCCGAGTCCGTGTCAAGGGAATATGACAGGCTCTTGGAGGATTATACGAAGCTGCAGCACAAGTTGAAAATCGTAGAAGGGGATATTAGTGATAAAAAAGCTGACTGAATATCTTTATTCTTTTCTGTTTCATATGCTACGATTTTATCTTTGTTGTAGTGTCTATCAAACGTTAAAACTTCAAAAGTTAACTTTAATTTTAATTTCACTCTAGATAGCTTAACGGGCCTACAGATAATTCAAGGCCCATTTGAGAACTAAGTGACGAGCTGTCAATAAAGCTTTCCGTTGGTGTATATATTCTACTTTAAATCTTTCTGGTGCTAATTATAATACCCCCTAAACCCACAAAAAAAGTCTTGAAAGGACATGTAAACCCTTAAACAACTACAATCCTTCCAAGTCTTTTGAGAGTGAAAGCCGTCAGCACGAACAGATCTTTGGATGTTCTGGAGCCTTTCTTTGGTTACCAGCCGCTGTTGGATTACGCAAGACCAGGAATCCATATATTATTACATGCTTGTTTGTTTGCGAGAAAGTCTCAAGTGACGTAAGACAGGTGTGTCATGTGTGTTCAAGCCCGAAACAGCATCTGCGGTTTCAAACAGGATTTCCGTCGTTGGGCGCCTGCACTTTATATTCAGCTATTAGAAGTTGAAAGCTAAACTTTGTCAATTTGACTTCGAAAGCTAAACTGTGTCAACGGAAGAGGTTTCTACAATACTTGTTGGCTTCTTTGGAAGCACGGAACTCCAATTACGTTGACAAGTTGCCAGCAATGGTTACGTGATTCCGTAAAGTTTCTCAAGTCATGGGAAATCATATGGTCGTAGTTAAAATAAAAACGTGTCAGGCAAAATCTTACGGAGTGAAGTCGATGTTCACGTAGTAAAAACTTACACATTCGACGGAACCGTTAATTTCAAATACGACTGTATTTTTATCTTGGAAATTCATGCATAACAGCCTTGACAGTTCATAAAGGCTGCATCCGGGTTATATTAAAAGAGGAAATTTATGAATTATGGACATTTAGGGACGATAAGGTATTGAAAAACTTGTTCAGCAATTGTGCAAAATCACTTGGAACCACGTAAAAACTCTTCAAAGGCTGCTTCCATTTCGTCGTCCATCCCACCGTCTTCATCCACATCCCATTCACCGTCCTCACTTCTATACATGAAGAAAAATAATTCAAATACTATTTTTAAACTTGCTTTTAGGAAACTCGAACTAACTCTGATTCGTCATAGTTATAGGCGTCCGCATCTTCTACATCAGGTATTCCATAAAACGGATCAGTCTAATTCAACCAAATTAATTTGAACGAGTTATCAATTTCAGCATTTAACTTTTCTTTTTGTAGATCTTACAGGATACTCAGCCATGACGGGATCTGACAACACTACAGGTGAGGTTACAACTCGTCCCCAGTCGCTTGCCCGCAATTCGACGATTTTAAGCATCAGATCTTTGATACTTCGAGGAACATTACTATCTAGCGCGACGGACTTTAATTTCTCTATCAAACTGTCCATGGAAGGCGCTAAGCCGTTCTTCATGGCGCGTTCTTCGTCCTCTAATACAGCGCCAGTGAGCTATTAAAACGAAAGGAAGTAGTTCTGTGTTATAAAGAGGTTACAATGTAAATTTCTATTTATTTATTTTGAATAAATAAAATTTGGAACAATTATTTATCAATCTCATTCAAGCTTACTTACTAAGGGAAAGATAGACGAAACCTTTTACCTTCAAAACTTGACAAGCGTATTTCAAGTTGTTTTGATCCCGGCTTTCGATTAAGGTTTGAAGAAGTTCAATCAGAGATTTTCCCAAGACTCCAATTTTACGCGAGCCTAGCATGTTGGCCGTCTGCAGCTCCAAATGCAGAAAAAGCTCGCCCATGAACATGGCCAGACCTTGAACACGTTCCGGTGAATGACGAATCAGATCTTCTCTACTTCTGTGCTCGAACTGGCACCTGAAACCAGATTAACATACGTTAATACCTCGATATTTTGACATTTCGCATGCTATGCAACAATGAACTTGTGAGTCAATTGAGAGGTCATAAAAAGCGCATGTAAGGATACCTTCTAAAACATTTCAAATACCTTTTAAGGATTAACCCACGGAAAGAGTCTTCTGAATTGGTAATCAGTTGTAGTGACAGCAACTGACATAGCCTGGCTCCGCTGTAACAAAAATTGGGTTCAAAAATTGACTGGACGCAGATTGTATCCGCGATGGCATGAAGGACTTCAGTGACGACATGGTGTCGGTTAATAGTTGAAATGATTCGTTGTGCTATGGGCTCGAAGCGACCCGGCTGGATGGTCATGCTGAAGATCATGTCATTCAGATAGGTCACCAAAGGGTGGATATCTTCTTCAGGAAAGAACTCAGGCTCAGGACTCAACTGCGACAAATGTAAGTCTTGCGTCTGACCAGGGAGTTCCAGAGCACTGGGCCTTGAGGATTGAGAGGGCAAGGAAAAAGACTTGCCAGGTTTTGGAACAAACTCCGGCGCTTTGACCGTAAGTCGAGGATCACAGTTAGGCTTGTTCGGAATTGTGGCTACGGGTTCCTGAGTGCTCAGCGACGAGTTGACTGAGATGGTTTTGGGATCTCTTTTGGGCTTCCGGAGCTTCTTCTCCACAGACTTCTCTACTGAAATCATAGGCGAACTGGACGGATTAACTAAACCACTAGGAACTGTAAGCATAAGAAAAGGTTAAGTTTCAAAGCTGTCAATTTGTCAGTGTCCAGATAGTTGAGGCACTCTCGCCAAAGAGTGGCGTGCCAAAACTCAGAGGACGACTGCACTGGACTTTCATAATATAGTTATTAAGAAACGTGGGTAAGTAGAAAGAAACTGTTACTGGAAGACGAAGATGTTGGAATTGAAGGCTGGGTGGTTATTACTTGCTCTTGAGCTTCACTGCTGTAGCCGTAATCGTTCACATTTTGGGAGTCAGGCGGACATGAAAGAATTCGCCCACTCGGGCCTCTACGAGACGCCATTTTTGGTGTTTTTACGTCTAGATAATTTTTTTACAAATATTTAGGAAGACGGAAACAATCAAAACTGACAGGGTTTACCTACAAAAACAGCCAAAACGTGGGTCTTATTTGTTTGGTTTCTGGCCAACCAATAGCAAACCTGGCATGCTGATCACGTGATCACATTCGACGGTCGAAATCGTGCGTACCCAAGAGAGCAGTAAAATAAGATTATTCTTTTTTTCGCTTTCTTTTTTATAACCAGTTTAATTTGTTAAAAAGTCCTTACTCGTTAAAACCAGACCTTAATAAAGCGTTCTTTGTAATTTATTTACCTCTTTTCAATGGATATCGGTAGAATACCAACGAATGGACTCGAAAAATCCGTTATTTCAGATATCCTTCAAGAATAAGTCTAAAAGAAAAAGACCAGACCTTGACCTTGAAGCGAAAGTAAAGACAATAGGGAATACCAGGTACCCTTACCGTACATTTCAGTCCGCAAAACTGAGATTTGCTGTTCAATGTTAGAAAATGTAGCTGTGAAAGCGAAGGATTCCACTTTAAATTTCACTCCGTCACTTAGCCATATTGGCCTAAAATAAGGTCTGTATTGCTCTTTACTTCAGGCAGCTTTGCTGCGGGGGTTTGCTGAAATCGATTGTCGGGCAAAACCGTCACTCATGCAACACATTTCGCTGCAGGGTAAGCTCCTGAAGGTACAAAGCGTTCGTTTTTCCCAAAAGCCAGCAGAAAAACACGCTTGGGAACCGGCGCTGTGTCTGTCAACAAATGGAGCTTGAAATACTCCCCTCAAAGCGTTAATTCATGCTGGTATAAACTGCGAATTATTCCTTGGCCTACGGGTTCCGCATGGATTCGATCACCTACAATGGTACGCACTTGCGCTTGACAAATTATAGTGTCCGTAAGCCAATTTTTTGCTTTGTTCAGTAACTAATCCTCTAGGATCGTCTGTTGATATCCATCCAGTGGTGGTCGACCATGGGATTTCCTGTTATGCCGTAGCCCTCTTGCTTATTATTTTCGCCATGGTGCTCATTCTGGTACTGTACGCGTCTCAATTGTGCCAAAATTGCAATTTCTTCAAGGTCAAACCAACTCTTCCTGCCACTAAGCCGCCATCGTCCAGTTCCTCGTCCGATCCAGCTCAGCGTCCAATCCAGCTTCAATCATCCAAACGCTTGTATTTCCCATCAAGGATCCATCCTCGCGCAGGTGTAGTACGCCAAAGCCCCACCAACGTTCGTTCTTCTCCTTCCGAACACCCTAACTCCGTTGGCTTAGAAAGTATTCCAGAAATTAGGATCGTAAACCTCCCAACACCTTCACGGCATAATCGCTTATCAAACAACTCGTTTCATTTTCGGAAAAGCCCTGAAGTAGTCTCCGAACCCTCCTACGACTCAACTCCAAGTTCCACGTCCTCCACATGTACTGTCGCATCCGGACCCAGGTACAATACGCCAGTCTCACCTTCGGAGGAAGAAGCTGGTCAAGATCTCACACAAATTTATTTAACTTCGGATACTTCGCCCGGTTGCCGCGTGGCTGGTAGCTATACATCCCATAGTTTCGACTTTTACAGATTGAAACCGAACGTGAAGCATTTTCCGGGCCGGTACGGACGAGCTAGCACTAGTCAGGTTTTTCGTTCAACTCCCGAAGACAAAGCGTCACAAATACCCCGTACTGATGTTCCCCGACACTCGTCTGAATCAATCCTTAATGTCACGAAAAGGACAAATGATGCCGCTCGTGTGCCCAGTGCAGGTCCCACGCGTTTTTCTTCCCCAACGGGGCAAAGTAATACCCCCGCTAGGCCCAGGGAAGTCGCTAAGTGCTGGCTAAGCAAGCAGCGATTAGCGCTTTGCCATCAGCAGACGCAAACGGAAATTGCTAGCGTGAATTCGTTAGAATGGGATGATTATGGGACGGGGAAAACACATTCCAAAGATAGAGAAAGTGTCCGGGATCGCCGGGAACCGTTCGATCCCACAATTTACCATATCGTTCCTAACACGCAACAGGAGGACTTAGCTAGCCAGAGTTTGCGAACGTCGCCCAAAGGGTGCAAATTGGCCACGCATCGCTGTTCCAAATGCAATTTGCTTCACGTTACAGCAACGGAGGATGACGTGAGAGCTCCTAGCAACGATTCCGGCTATGAAAGGCCCCTGGACTTGAGCAAGACTACCGAAAATGACCAAATCTAGAGACCATTTAGGGATTATTGACCTTTAGTTCCGACATTTGGGAAAGTATCGTATAACACAACTGCCGTCTGTGACTTTCGTTATCTTTTCTTAGCAAGTTCAAGGACAAGACATTTTGGACGAGCGTTATCTGCACGATGTTAAAACATGCACTTGAAATGTTATGAAAAGATCTGTTACACACCTGTTCTACCCTGACTGCTTCCTGCACTGAAGAAATAATCCGTTATAAAATACATAGTTAATCCGTACTTTATCAGTTTATAACCAATTTACGTTAGGAGAATTTCCCTTTACCGTTCTTCGAAATAGCTTTGTTCTTTCGGTTTCGCAATATTCCACTGTTTTCTGGGGTTCTTTCTTTTCTGTATTAATTTGGAATCAGAAAATTACATATGCAGACAAATAATGTATTAGACATTAAAATGGAACTAAAACCATTGAAAATGTTAGTAAGAGAGAACCAGTACATCGGAAATGTAGTCAATTGAACGTCGGAAAAAGCCTGGGGCATGATTATGGAGTTATAAAAAAAGGCTATAGAAAATGACTGCTTTCTTAGCTAAACAAATTTATACCGAGTTAATGTGTATATACATCACAAATATACGTGTGGTATTGCTATTCACAACCTATAATTGATTTTCCAGAAACTTTCGGATTCCGGCATAGGATCCATAGGATCCGAAGGCTTCCACAGTTCCGCATTTCCGTTGAAGTGTATCGTAAATAGATGGCAGTAGTGTCCGCTTCACTGCACGAAACGTAATAAAGCGCGTGAGTTGACTTGCGTTGCGACTTCGGTCCTCGGTGCGCCGAAGCCGGTGCAACTTTTAGCGGTTAAGCCTAGTCCCGTAGGGCATATGCAGTGTGGTCTTGTGCGGGTGGGCAAAAGGCGGATCGGGGAAAGAGCGCAGCGGCAAGTTTTTTAGAGCCAAGCCTAGAGCCGGTTTTTGACTTACCCCTTTTTCTTTGCTCATGGCGTGGAGATCTTGATCCTTCTAATACTAATTTCGGCTCTTAGCTCCTCGATGTAAAACCCGTGAGTGAAAAACTGGTATATTTAATAGCTGTTTCGCTCCCAGCCACACGTGATACAACATTGAAAGTGAATCCCCCCACGCTACTTTCAGTTCTGATTTCTTTATTAGGTTTGTGAATCATTTCCCGGGTTGTCCTAGTGATTTTCTGTTACTCATTCCTGTGCTGTACTGTCCTACGCCCCGTCGTGACACTTCTGCAGCTAGTGAACTCGTATTCCCTTTTTATCCCCCGGTCCCCAGGTGGGTGAAATTTGACTCGTTTCAGCTAAGAATTTTTACTGACATTCTGGGCAAGAGAGGCGTTCGTAGGGAGCAAAACGTGATTTCTCAGATGTCGTTGGGACACGCGGGAGGGCGTGACTTATAGGCTTCAGGCAGACAGTAGCTGATGTTACGTTTTGAGACCTATTAGACTTAAATAACTAATAATCCTACGTTGCTCCTGTTTAAAGTATCAGAATGCTTTTCTCGATAAAAGCACTTAAGCTTTTCAGCTTTTTTATTGGATAACCCGCTTAGGCTTTCGCCTGTTACCTAAAACTTTTCAGTTTTGTGAACTGTTAACCGAGTTAGCGCGACTGATAAATCGCTCCCATTGTCCAATTCTTTGAAAATCGGTAGAAAATTCTAAAATAACTTTACTGGACTCACCTGTGCTATTTCACCGACAATACAGTTGGTTTGTTAGACAATAATACCTATTAGTTATAGAAATCCATAAAACTGAAGTTTTACTGAAATTGCTTATATTATTTTACTTACAATTGTTCCTACTAAACGGATTACTAGTGGGTTTTTTAGGCCAAGTTACTATGTGCCAACTAGGTAGGATTTAAGAGTGAAAGGGTGTAACAATTTGGAAATCAAGCGACTAGGTTTTGTGCACTATTTGGCATAACAAGTGAAAAGTAGAACTCGGAAAGAGTGGATTTTTTTGGTGCGGTGTCGCAGATGGGGAAACCTGCTTCCATGATTATTTCACAACCGTTCTGATTTATGACAAGCCATTACTTTGTTTTACCTCGATAACACCGGAACATTAGGAACAAGATTAATGCTTGCAAAAATGTTTAGTACCCCGTAAACCGTTTACGGGAATTTTAGCTAAGCGTTCTGAGCTAAAGTTCAACGATTGCGCGTGTAACTTGGATCCTTCCCTTCCTATTTCCCTAAAGTAACCACGCACTACTCGAACCTTAGGAATTTTCCTACCAGTTGAGCGACCTTCCTTTGAATACCTTAGGGAAGTATGTTGAACGAGCTAATGGAATACTCGACGTTCAGAGCGACCCCTTTTATCCTAATAGAAATTTTACTCAATGGAAAAAGCAACATTTTCCCTCCATTGTTATTTTCTTGGTCTAGCTTGTTTTTAAATTCGATTGAAGTACTGTAATAAAGTTCTGAAAAATGCTGACACTAAATTTTGCATAAAGTACTTGCTCTACCTTCTTTGAAAAAAATGAGCGGAAATGTATAAAAAAGAAAATTAAGAAATCTCATATGGAATTAAAGTTGAATTTTGTCAAGGGTTTTGTGCAAAAACGGCACCTGAATTTGCGTATGTGTGTCACTGCACACACGTCAGGATTATTCGTAATCTGGTTTGCGCAGTGCAAAACCACGTTCTGGAATCTTCCTGTCTGGAAGGGGAAACTCCTCCGCACGTTGTTTACGAATCATTTCACTTCACAGAGCTCGAGAAAAAAGGAACTCAAGGGCAAGTTTTTCATGAAATTTTGCTGTCACTTTTGCTGGACGACACACCTGACAAACTTCAAAAGGGAAAGGGTTAGAACGTTATTCAAAAGGAGGTTAAACGGACACGTTCACCCACAAAAGGGACCGTAGCTTTTGGCACTATTTTCGTGTGGAATTTTATGTGACAGGTTGGTCGAAAGCCGACAGCCTATTTTAGTAGCGGCGGGCATTAGGCCACAAAGAAATTATGGTGAAGATATATTTTTTTCCCTTCATTGAGTATTCCATTTCCGCTTTTTATGGGCGAAACTGTTGAAGTCTGGACTTGTGGCTTTGAGAAATCTTCGTGGTCATGGTCTACGTGAATGAACGAACGCTACTTTTTTTCCAGTTTTCAGCGGTGAACTTTCGACCTAATTTCTTACGCAGGACGTTTACGCTGGAGAAGAAGAACCTGAACTTGTTCACATTCGGGCTACGCACTTCACATCTTTCCCAGCAACACACTCTAAAAGGTCGCTGTCATCTTCTTTTTTTTCCTTTTCTTTTTTTACCTTTTGTTGTTAGTAGGTCGATAGGATCATGTTTGCATACTTATCGTACTTTGGCTCATCAGGTTTTTTTCGTTAGCGTTCGTTGACCTTTCGAATCGTAATGTCTTTTCGAATTGTTAGGCCTCTCCACTTTCGCATTTTTGTGTTTTGGACAATTGACTGATGGATTCATCTCATGTTGAAATTGAAAGAGCTGAAATGACTCGGAAATAAAGCAAAGAAGCTGAAACATTTTCAGGCGACTGGTCGGCAGCGAATCTGGCTCCGTTTTTCGATACCTTGGCGTCCCTGCTATGTAATTCCCGTTAAGCGGGACGTCGCCATGGCTACTGTATTGCCATCGAGATCTGTCGCGTATTCGAATTAAACTTTCAGGAGGAAAACGCGGCAAATTGACTGACGTCAGAATCGTTTATCATCCAAACCGGGCCCCCTCCCTAGCCGAGGATACTTTTTATCGGTATCGGTACTTTGTTTCCGAAACCATTTCCACGCGAGGTTTCCGCACTTTCCTATCAGTTAAGGAAAACGGAAACCTTTGTCGAAGTGGTGAAAAGGGGCAAGTCCAAAACAGTCTTACGTAGGGAATAAATTGGGGAGGGACTTGTGTGGCTGGGAAACACATTCGGCCACTGCTCTTCCATGTGTAGAGCATGCCAACACACGTTTTCCGTGTTACACGACAGATTTGTAATCCTCGGCACGTTCAACCAGAAGCCCTCGTTCTCCGAACCTAGACGTTCAAAACTCGGCTTTGGCTCGAATTAACCTCACGCAGGCTGTATCGTCGAGCAGATAGTTGTCCTCCGGCTATATAACTTAATAAAAGCTCGTTTAGTCTTGTCTTATGAAACGTTTAGGATCTCTTTTCATTGTTTACGGTCGCAAGCCAGCCGAAATCGATTGTTGGCAGCCTACGCAAAAGGTACGGCACTAGGAAGATACGTTGCTGGCTTCCTGGTCCTTGTTCAAGTTCAAGTTCCTTGCTGGCTAACACAAGTGTTTCGGTCAGCGATGGTCGACTCGCTTATTTGATTTCAGATAATTGTTCAGATATTGAAAGGAGGCTTGTACTTTCTTGAGGAAGTAAATAAGAAAACGCGGAATAGCAAATAATTTTAAAAATCATAGACATGTACAGCACAGTAGAGTAAATATACTACATTGATTAATTAACTGAAAATAAGATCAGAATATGAAGTCAATAATTTAAGACGAACTGTGTCACTGAACGGAAGTCACTTAGAATCCTCTTCGGCCTTTTTGATAAAACAAAATATCGTTTATTAAACACGCATAAAATATAAGATATCGATTTTTTGCAATATAACAAAATAAAAGGGATAAATCATTAACAATGTTGCTCTTTATGAAACTGTGATGAAGAGCTTGCACAATATAATAAAATATAAAAGAATATAACATAAAAATAATAAAATAAATTACATACAATACTATAAATATATTACAATAAGTTTTACAACATTTTTATATAAAACGAACAAAACACTGAACATTTAACTATTCTCAAATAAATAATTTTTTAAAAAGTATTGTACGATATTGTAAAATATTAAGATATTACAGTGCAACCTGCTTAATTGAATATGCTCGGAACCAGACGAACAATATTCAAATATGCGGTTTATTCAAATATCTCGTTTTGCTTTACGTTTACATTGCATTAAATGAGCTTGAAACGGGACTGTCACAGTTCATTCAATTATGCTGTTTATTCAAATAACCCATATTCAATGAAGTGGATTCGACTGTATAACAAATGAGAGGGTTGTATTGTGAAGAAAATTCTTCTATTGTAAAATTAAGGTCAGTAATTTAGTCAATAAACCAAGGGGAAAATTTCGCGGTATGACGTGAACGGCTTACTGACGTGTGAGTAACGCTAACTATGTTGGCACGAGTTGTCTTGACAGGTATGACAATAAAAAACGTTAAAGGTAACCGAGCATGATCTGAGTAAGTCGACCACTTTTATTGTTTTAATTCTACGCTTGGCTGCATTGAAGGTATGACGTATCCATCCCTCACGTGTTTTGCCGCGTTTTTACATAGTGTTCAATGTTTCCTCTTACTTTTCTCCTACAACCTTTTTTCTCGCGTTTTCAGTTATTATGAAAAAAACTTATGAACTCTTACCTACATATCTTTCAATATGTTAAGGAGATTTTGGGAGCGCCGCAGTAAAATGGGCCATGTGTGTCAGTTTGGCTTCGCCACAGATGCGTAAATATAGACAAGTTTTACGTTTGTTCGACGTCACAACATTTGGCTCCGAGCCTCCGAGTTATTTTTCTACTTTTTTTTTCTCCTTGCCCCAAGACATAAGGGATCAACCAACAAAGGAAGTTGAACTTGGGTAGACCGAATGACTTGCAGATTTTTTTTCTTTTTCGGCGTCTGGCCACGGGTCCTTAATTACGTAGAAGTTAACGGAAAGAGGTATGGCCAGGAGGCGGTGTTTAGGAAAGTGGTCAGGATCGATACCATTGATTCCCTCGGCTTGATCCATTATCTTTGCAAAAGCTCCGCCTCTTTCTCCCTCGCTCCAAGTTTGTATGTGATTCTCGTCACTCAGGTGTTATAGCAACGGCCCTTTTTTACGCTTTTCGGACAGGTTGTGCTCTACGGTTTTCTCGAGTACAATGCGTTTAGGTACAACAAAAGTTTACTATAAAATCGAACTACGGTATAAAATGTGGACTGTGTCTTATTAAGCCAAGAGTTTTTTATTCTATGGAAAATAACTAGATTCTCACAGTCTGATAAGTTCTATAGTGCTGTTGACAAATGGGTTTGAAAGTGGCGATAAATATAGAGTCCAAACAAATAATAGCAGGGAACACAGCTCGTTTGAAACAAAACAAGGCGGACGACAAGCAGGCGCATTGTAAGCTTGTAATACAAAGTACGTATTATGGCATTAGTCTGGTGCTTGAAGCGAGCCTTTGTGCGATAACTATTTAACATCGGGAATAAATTATACACTTACAACCGGTTTGCGTAATGGAGTACCGAGCAAGAGGGTGTGGCGGTGACGATGACGTCACGCATATCACTAAAGCTACATTTCCATCACTACGCTATCTTGCGTATAATGAGCCATGGATTATTTTCCCGTGAAGCATGGTTAATGTGTCATCATTTTGGGAGATAAAGTAATCAAATTGCGATTTATTCGCTGTTCGTATTGGCGCAGCTGTTTCACAGACACCTACAGGCAGCAGTGTTCTGGATCTTTTAAAAAAGATCCGATCAAATGATCGGATCGGCGCGTTACCGTAAAATGGTAGGGATCGGATCTATTTTTTTTGCCAATCTTCATCGATCAAAATCAGGCCACCTAGTGGGCATAACTTAAAACTTTCAGCTCTTTAATCATTTAAAAATTTTGATATTTCAGGAAGATGATCTGATCTTTGATCTGATCGGATCGGATGTTTGACTAAAACTGGTCGGATCTGATCGGATCTATTTATTTTCAAATTTTGGAGAATTTGATCGGATCGGATCGACTGAAGTTGACTAATGATCGATAGTGATCGAAGATCCGCCCACAGAAAAGATCCGGAACACTGACAGGCAGGGTGGCGAATGTAGCCAAATGTACTCAAATCTTGTAATTATTTATGTTAAATTCACCAAGTTATCTGCTACTTAGAGGGTTTGTAACCTGTATTCTTGCGAAAACTTCTGGCAACCTCCCTCACTGAGCGTTTGCCAACTTTGGGGACGACGAAGACTCCGCGAGTGACAATTAGCACTGCGGAGCGTGTAGATCACCAGAGGCGTTCTTGAAATATTAATTTTAAAGATTCAATTCTTTGCGTGATAAAATCATTGGCACGTGTGCTTTGTCTGTACTGCATTGTTGGAAAGGTGGGCCACTTAAAGGTGTCAAATCGCACCAAACACGGTGGAATCCTTAATTGGGATTCTTTTACACTAAAGCATTGTGGAGGGGAGTTTTGTCCTCAAAATGATGGTCGAAATCTCAAGAATTGAAAACGTCACACTACCAACAATCGCGTAGCCTACATTACACGACCAATTTTTTTATATATTCATCCCCAGATTTAATGTTTCGAACCAAAAAGATAGTAAGCAATATTGGAGCATGAAACCTCGAATTGGTTCCAAGACGAACTAAATTAAAAGGGATGCCCTTTACTAAGACTTTATGAAAATCGCGACGGATGATTCACCTTATTTTTGTATTACAAAAAGTTAGGAAGTCCTGTCCTCAACAAAAACCAAAATGAGTGAACACAAGGCAAAGAATCGTGAAAGCATGTGTGAGACAAAAAAATACAGCAACGCAAGAATGAAATTAATTGGACGAACTGTAGGAATTTGTAGTTGAAGAAATAAGCAAGATGCAAATAATATGTATATACAAGTATAACAAGTAAACGCTATTACACAGCAAACAGAAGTCTTCTAATAGAAGAATAGTATGCGATAGCAGTTTTAGTAATACAACAGTAAACGATAACTGGCGATTACAACAATAAAAAAACTCAACAATAGAACCATAAAACGAGCGCATCAACGCAATGGCACAAGCAAAGAAATTCTACCAGCAACACAACCGTACAACGGCGCTTAACAATGTACAATAACGTTCAGCAATACAATTCCACAACAATCCCCTCGAAAAAGGAAACTAAAACAAACCGTATACAATGCAGAGCATTGTGTACAGTTTGTGAGCATAGTAATATAACAGTGAAAATAACACTTAACAGTATGCAATAGAACATTCGACAAGACAACTTTTGTAAACTATGTAATTGGAGGGTTAGATTGACATGCGTTTCAGTTTGAGATATGGTTAAGTTACTTTATTACTAGCTGAAAACTGCTGTTCGCCTTGCTTGTAAGTTCGTTACCCCTCGCCCTCCAAAATTCTTAGATATTCTACGAAAGTTCGTTATTTTGAAGGAAGAGAAAGTCGAAAACTACTAATGGACAGGCATTCTCCCAACAATGGACATAGAGCCGATACGTTTGTCAGGAACTTGCAAAATCGTTCATAGTTTCCCAAGTTTGAAACTTGTTACAACACTAGTAGATGTTTTCTCTTGAATTTGCATTAGGAGGTGAAATTATGAAATGTGTTTGCTTGCCCCTATTCCTCGCAAACTTACGAAAAATCCCTCTCCTCTTGCCAGCGCTGAAAAAGTAGGGCTGGCAACGGCTCATCTTGGGATTTCGGCTTAAGAGTAAAGATATATATATATATATATATATATATATATAGAAAATATGCCTGTGTTAAGCTGTGTGACAGAAACACAGAACGCTAACTAGGGGTCAATTGAAGTGGTTCCAGCGCATAAAGGGTTTTGGCCAGCCCTTTTCTCTCAGGGGGATTAGCCCCGAGTTTTGAGAAGGTCACCAAAGTTTCACAAGGAAAGTGCTGAGGTTCCATTCATACATATCTTTACTTTATACCGAAATCCCAAGATGAGCCGTTGCCAGCCCTATGAAAAAGGGTAAAGAAACGACGTAAGCGCAATTAAAGCAGAAGAGAAAGGTAGGATGTTGGTTTCGCAACTTCGCTACTTACAAAATCCTTCCGAAGAAGCTTTCCGGCGTTGGACCCTCATGTCCTAAAAGTCATAAAAACCTCAGGCTGAGTACAGGCATATTTGTTCCGTAGGGCAATCTCGCCCCGTTCCCTATTTCTTCATAGGTTGTCTACGTGGTTCTAAAAAAAGCAAAAGTAATTGTTAAAGTAACGGTGCTCTGACCTTTCTTATACCACTAACCATTAAAACTATGTGAAATGATTGATGATATCAGGATATTGTAATGGTCACATTGCTTATACTCTAAACAGTAATATCCATTACTCTTACGTCACACAATAACAAGGATATACTATTCAGTATACATGTAAATATTTTGAAATTATGTTTAAATTAGAAACTTAGCTTATTAAGATATTTTAAACATTTAAAAAAGTCTTTCTTTAGAAAATATTTTTAGAAACATTTTAAAATATTTTACACTAATTGTATAACATGATTATAATGAATATAATAACTTCAACAATGTTTTTTCTTATCCCAAAACATAAACTTCGTTAAACGTATAACGTCCTATACTGTAACAAAAAAATTACAATTGAAGCAAAAAATTATAAGGACTTTACAGTAAACATACTTTTACAATGTTTTTCTACAACCAATTCGTCGTTAAAAAATCAGTTTTGTAAGTATTTTTACTGTGAAGTCCTTGTAATATTTTGCTGCACAACGAATCATTGTAAATTCAGAAAATAATGTTTTACAGTGTACGGTTACACGTGTTCGATTACTAAAGAAATTCCAGCGCTTAGGATGCGAAACTCTGGAGATTTCTCTTACTAAATTCCGAAAAAGAGTTTCGCAATGGCTCCACAGCGATCTTACAAAAACTAGTCCTTGTCAACTGTTCTATAAAAACACACTCGTGTCACTTGTTGGGCACCTTGAACTCAGTCAATTTTGCCCGCAACCTGAAGTTTGTTATAAAACACGGTTTGATTACATTGACTCACCAGAATCTCTAAGTGGATTTCGTAAAAACGTTCTTTTCGGGCTAAGCGAACTTTCTGACACCGTCATTGTGTTGTTTGAAAAGGCCCGGAGAGTGGGGAAAATCGATAATAGTCGTAGAATCTTTTTTATTTGTCTCAAATCTCGCTTGTTTACTTCCTGCATGACAAGAAAAAGCTGGAGGGCCCTTTTTCTCATCAAAAAGGCTGCTTTGGCTCACGTAGGTATCTCCTCATGTCTCCTGTGGGAAAACGCGCTATGCAAGTTTGATAAGTTGGCAGCCACCTGTCATGTAGGCCTAATGTACGGTGTGGCATGCCAAACCAAAGCCAGCACGCCGTGAGGTGTAGGTCACTAGGTCTGACCAACTGAAGAACGTATAAGCCACCGTAGCAAAGAAAAGGAGAAAGAAAAAAATTAAAAATATTTAATCTTCCGGCCATGTAGGTTAGGACTTAACGACCCCCAAAGCTGCCCCTCCAATCCGCCGGTGGGGTTTTTTCTTCATTCCTTAAACCCATCTTCCGTCAGAATTAGACTGGGAAAACTCCCCGTGACTCCCAGAATTCATTCACGGGGCCTTTTACACACATTGTATGACACGGGCATGCCATTCGTGTTCTCCAAGACAACACTAGGGAATTTTACAACACTTACCGGCATTCTTAGGTAGTGACGTCAGAAGTACGTTCTTATGTCAGTACGCTCCTTTGGAGCAGGAATTCTTAACCAGTGGTACACTTACCCCTTGTACAGGATGCAATAGAAATAGTACAGGATTTCAGGCGAAAGAGACGCTTGGCTGAAATCCGTGCAAATTATACCGCATAAATGTACATCTGAAATGCACTAATTTAAATCAGATATATCAAAAGAGGAGTACGTGCAAGGCTGTACAAGGGGGTTAATAGGTTATGCCCTCGAAATTGTTGTTTGTTAATGGTGAACACAGAGAAATGCCCAAATGTCCAAAAAATTGCATATTAGGCCCTCCCCCCCCCCCATCACCTACCACGCTCCACAACGTTTCAGACCCTCGTTTGAACCGAAATCCTGGGTACGTGGAGTTGGCTGACGTGGAGGGAAGAGGTACGCAGCGGTACGACACTGTGTAGACCCTGTTTAAATGAACAATTGCATGGAAAACTTTCGTTCGCGATTTTGCATTTACCGTCTAGTGATTTCTCGAAATGTCCCTGATGGTAAAGTTTTAACTGATATCCCTAGATCCCAACGATTTACCAATTTAGAGCTCAATGTGTTTCAAATGTGACCAAATGATTTATAATCGTTCAAAGCTTTTTTTAAAAAAAAAAATCTGACATGCTAACCTTTCTCCTGTACAGGTTCTATTCATTGTGTCTACGACTTATGTCTATGACTAGTTTTTTGAGACGATGTTGCAAACGATCCCAAGATTCCAAATATTCACATCGCATCTAAGATTCACATTGTAAAATTCTAAATACTATTCATTTAAAATTTTATTATAAAACATTTGCCATGAAGATTCCACAGCTATTGGAAAAACGCCAACGCAATTTTTTCGTCTCGCATTCAGTGAAAAAAAGGAGAAAGGGTATAGAGTCGTTTTAAGAACGATTGCACAAGACCTATTTTTTACCTCTTCAAGAATCAGACATCGAAAAGTGGACTGCAGAACACAAGACAAGGGTTGTACTTCAACTGTTGAGAGTGGATGGTCGTTAATTTTTTTTTTGCGAGAAGGTAGAACATGGGGTCTTTGGAAATCACTCGCGGCTTAATTGGAGTGAAAGGCTTTTCTAACGGGGCACTCCGTACGGAAAAGGTTAAAAGAATGTGAGAAGGATATGGGTTTCATGGCGAATAACTTGTAAATGGCTTACGGACGACTTTCTCTTTCTTCTCCTCTTTCTTTTCCCGTTTCTCCTGCCAAACGGTACGTTCTTACCACATGCGGCCGTCCTTATGCCTGTCGCTGCCCGTGTGTGTCTGCGTGTGTGAACCTGTTGTTTGCTTAGGTTCAAAAACACTCGGATGCGTCGAACTCCGTAGTTGGGCTTAGATCAAAACGTACGCAGAAAGAAAAGAACCTGTTCATAAAAAGCTGGATAAGCTAGAAAACAAGGAAGACACTTGCATTAGGAGAAAGTTGTTCTCTGTGGGCCAAAACTACCAACTCTTTTCTCGTCAGTTAACCGATAAGTACCCCATCATTGCTTTTGGCTTATACAACTCCGCAAGAAATTGAACGTTGGGGTGTACTTAGGGAGAAAAAAAACAAACCACAAGTAAAACTACACGAGAAGAATAGCTTTGCCCTACATTTTTTTCACTTACGAGGGAAGTTTTCAGAATGTGGGAAGATATAGATTTTTTTCTAAAAGTCTTGCGGTTTCCTTAATAGTACCGAATTGTGTTACGTTGGCCAGCAAAAGCTTGGAAATCTTGCGGTTTTACCGTGCGATACCATGCTGATGATTGCAGGATTAGATAAGTAGACTGATGGATCCGAAAAACAGTGCTTTGTTTGTCGGCGTTTGTACGTGGAAATCATGATAACAATTCGTATAAGCTTTTCTGGCGAAAACCGTTGGTTTTAAGATCTTGATGAGGCATTCCGACCAAGGAAACTTGTGTAAATGCGGAAAACAAAAACTGAAAATGGCTTACTCGGTAGGAAAACCGGAAAGAAGATTTGGAGAAACCGGACGCCAGGTTAGGACACATACTCTTCAGTATAGACACTTGAAAAAGACTTTATTGGTCAGAAAGGTTGCAAGAATAGAAATGCTTCACGTTGATGTCGGACCGTGTTTACTGTTCCAAAGATGGAAAAGCCAACCTGTTGGTCAGGTCTTACGTCAGAATTATTCATATAGCGTAAAAGGATGAAAATAACACGAAATACGCGCGACTGGGCCACACTGCGAATTCTAAATTGGACGCAATGCATGCTTGTCATTTTTTTGCATGCATGCTTAATTTAATTTTCTGAATTCTAAATTTATATAATAATAAGAAAGTGAACGGGTGCCACATACGAAATAGTTCCACCATCTTAGGTCCTTGACACTAGAATGTTTTACGCACATTAAGCGTGCGTATTATATCGTACTATGGGTTATTGAGGATCTGACTTAATATTGTGGAGAGATTGAATACAATTAAAACTTAGCTACTAAATTTTAGTCAGTTGGTTGGCTAGTTTGCATAAAGAAAGGTCGACTTTCTTTTTACTGTCCGTTTAGAGTTGTCAAGCGCGTCAGGTGGCTTTCTTGTCCGTAAGGTTTACGGTCCATCGTACGGTGTCTACTGTGTCGACAGACTTGCACGATAAGAGTTAAAATACCAGAAAGCCCCCAATTCGGTTGCTTTCACTCGAAATATATAACTTGTACCCACTCGCGGTGGCATTTTACGGAAGAGATATGTTAATCTGTCACCCGCGTCATATGGTGTCTTACCCTACATTTAGAGGTTATTATAGAGAAACCCGGAAACCTAAATACATTTTCGAAAATCGTGTTTCATTACGAGTGAGACCACAAATTCCAAGAATCTAGGAGTTTTATTTTATAACGCAATTTACGTACGACATTGACAAATTTCCGTATTGTCCCGAAACCAAGAACGAACACTTAATTTTGGCACTAAAGGTCTTTGGCCCAGAGGTAAAGCACAACACATGGAACGGTCAACAAGCTAGCAAAAAGAAATACGGAAAAGCACGCAAGTTTTGATTATGTATCACGTTTCTTCACCCGCGGTCTGTTCCGAGGCTCATATAGTTAAACCACGAGAAGCACCTTCTGCTAAGCAGGGAGAAACAAGTAGAAAGAAAAGAGAGAAAGCACTCTTATTCTTTTGAATTATAGTACTAGCCTTTTTGGTGTAATATCCTCAACCCAAAAAGAAATTTTTGTCCCCGTAATAGTGACTCAGCACCTTCTGGGGCTGACATTCAATAAGCATTGGGATAGAAAGTAAAACCTGGGCTGAGATTCATTGTTGGAAAGACACAGCGAATAAGGAAGAACACATCCGCGAGGTACGAGCAGTTTGACTATAACTTGACCTTCACTGGCGAGTTGGAATTCCACAACACACGTGTCTGTTCAAGTTTTTACTCCGTTATAACCAGTTTAAATACTTGCAAACTTCTTTATTACTGAACTGAATTTTCATTAAATACTTTCAAGGTGTCCGTTTCCAATTAAATACCTCCCACCCCCCAAAACCATCCATTGGCCAATGTGTATGAGATCAGAGCAATAGTTCGACATCGGGAAGACACCTTAACGGCTTATAGAATCTATCAGACGGTTTTTCTGTTCTATTTGCAGTAAAAAAAAATGCCAGCTACTTAATTCAAATGCCCTACTTTTGCTTCGTTTTATATAAGCTCTTTGATCAAATTCTAGTTGGACCGGTTCAAGAAGACGATGTCCAACCCTGGCCCAAAAAGAATGTCGAGTACCAAGTGCGAAGTGAACTTTCGTTTTCTCTCTCACTTCGCTGACATACCCAAATTTCCCACTCGTAATGGGCACAGTAAAAACACCCCGTAGGAGTTTTTTTTTCCGACTGACATCACCTAATTCGATCGTGAACCTGTTGTTGACGCATATTGCTACATTGTGCTTGTATTAAAAACTACCGCCACAGGCTTGACTTACGCTCCATGGCGGGAATAGCTCGAAGTTTCCCAACGGAGTCCATCGCACTTTTGTGGTGAGCTTTACTTGCCAGGGATGCGATCTGGGGGGGAGGGGCTAGTACGTACAGTACGCTATGGTGGAGCATACCGTGTGTTGTGCAGACAAACACTTGTAATGTAGAGTACGTGGGTATGGTGCTCGGTTACTTATAAGGGTGGAAGTAAAGGCATAGGGTCATTTAACGGCAGAAAAAGGCTAGAAACAGCTAGATGCCACAAAGGTTGCTTGACGCAGAGGCCACAATTTCCTTTCCGGGCCTTGGTCTAATCAACATACCGCACAACACGAATTTAAAACCGTATGGTACTGTACTGGAGTTTGTATAGCCAAACCACTTTCCGTAACGGGACTTGTTTATGCCTAGAAGATGGGTCAGGCCTAGTTTTCGAGGTTGAGGTTGGGAAAGAAGGGGGGGGGGGGCTGATTTGAGATTCGAGGAGGAAGGTTATTAGTTCAGCCTGTTTATTTCTTATTTTATGTTATTTTGCGTTCGTTTATTACTGAATGGTATATTGTCGTAAGAAAATGAACTAGTTATGCTAAAATAAATTATTAAATTTAAAATTATTGTACTTGGATCCAAAAGGTAGAAAATGGATGTAAGTGTGCAATATTACATGTTATGGTAATACTTTTTATTATTCGTTTAATTTATTTTATATTATTACTTCTTTCAGTATGCTTTTGAATGATACGTAATGAACTTTTGGATTTAACGTTAATAAAGAGTATTTTGATAGATTGGTAAAATGTTCTTAATGTAAAAGCGCTTAAGTAATCGAATCAAGAGAATTATGTAGTTTTTAGACAGTGCTTATAAATTTAGTTCCTAATCCATACATTGGGTAATTATTATTCGTTTTCAGGTTAGTCGGTTTCAAATTGTAGGCTTTGCAAGTCGCAATTTTCTCAAGTGTAATCTTCATTAGTAAGCGATTTTCGGAGACATGATTACTTTAGCTTAGTGCGTTGTGGCAATTTCGGTTTGACAGCGTACACAGTTTAAGTTTGTAAACACCCACGTGTTTCTCAATCGCTCTTGGAATTTTGAAATTCCTTTCAGTCCTCGAAGACCTTGATGGATCATTATAAATTTCTACGTAATACCTGGTCTCTTGTTTACGGCTTGCACCCAATTCTTTCCCTTCCTTTCGTTTTCAACCATTGGCTAGATCTGGTTCTTGTATTTTTGGACAGATTTTGTAAATGATACACGAAAGAAAGAAAGAAAATAACAAGGTAAAAAAAATAAGACTTAAGACATGTTAAAAAGAAAAAATGGACGGAAGTCGTAACAAAATCATAATTCATAAAAACCCAAGGAAAAGCGCAGGAAAACAAACGTAAATAAAATACAATACAGAATTTCTTTTGATTGAATAACGAATGTTTCAGTTGTAGCCGTCAAATTTGGTCTTTTTTTCGTTTTCTTTCTGTTTTGTTACCTCCTTGGCCGAAATAATTTGCTTTCTTCTGACATTAAACCACTGCTGTCAGCCGAAGAGTTGTTTCGAATTCGCAAACTCGGAATAGCTCCAGAAGTATTTGCTATCTTCAGATACTAGGTCGCCGCTGGCTACCGGCAAGCTTTCAAATTAGCAACCGTGGACTAGCCGTTTTTTCCTTTCATAAACTCACATAATGCGTGGCTTTTATTGCGTTGGAGTTTGATGGTCAAGGCAAGCGATTTTAACTTTCGTACAGGCATAAGAAAACCGTGACCTTTGAGACGGGGTTTCCCCCGGCTTTGTTGTCATTCAATTATTGCGGTATGCGACCTTGGCCACCTGTTCAACGGCCTCAGGTTGAAGATGATCACATTTTGGCACATTGCTGTTTACCTGCTTGATCTTCAATACCGTGACCTATTGCGTTGACCTTTCGCTCCTGGGACACGCTTAGGGTCGTCCTTGAACCTCTTTTCTCCCCTTGTTGGCGACAACAACAATACTTCGTCAGGTAAACCCTAAGCATGGTATTGATATAACACTATGCCTTAACACGGGTAACACGATCTGTAGAACGATTAAGTAAAAAATTAGTCCATCTAGATTCAGCTTGTGCTGTTTTTCCTTTTCTTTCACGCGACACGCATTCAAGTCCAGTAGATCTTCCTTGTCAATGTCGCTGCAGGTGTCAATTTCGGCATTTCATCATTGATACTCTTAATGGGACCAAAGAAATCCAATACTGCAAAGCGCTCATTCCTAAAGGATTAGAAAGTGACGGAAGAGGTTAGGCGAGGTTGTCGTGGTCTTGTCCAAGAATGCCAGGTTCCCGAGGATGAGAAGATGGGAGGGGGTGTATAAAGCCGACCTTCTTCAGTGTCCGGTTTACAGTAAGGTACGAGCCGTAGCAAGCGCAACAAGGGCGCGAACTCAGGTGCGCTTCGACGTCGTGAAAGCAGTGGTGTTGAGTGTCCGGGAACCGTTTGTACAAGTGATACGAGAATTCTTGGAGGTAAAAGGCGATTTTTCCTGTTTCAAAGCATCCAAGGGGGTGAAAAGAAAAAAAAATCCGTGTTTCGGTTTGTCATTTTTTTCGCAATTTAATTGCTTAAAGTGAACGTGTTCATACTATTGAGTTATGTCGATATAAGATACAAAGTAACGTCTGAGTGTCATTTGACACGGATACCGCTTAAGTAGGTAACAGTGTTTCCCAATATAGACCTGAAATTAGCGTGACCAACATTAGTGACCGTTAGATATCGACTCCAGTATCGTGAGACAGTAAGGCCAAAGGAGATACCCTATTTACATTTTAAAGCAGATAATCTGTAACATCTTTCCTCCTTCCAGTACTTCAAGTACGGTATTTTGCACATTTGCGCTAGTGCCTTTAATTGTTGGCTTATTTAATTTCTCGGAGGACTGAAAATTCCCCTAATTTCAATTTTAAACGATAAATTAACCGCACTGTTGTTAGTTTATTTTTAACATTTTCTTATTATTTTCAAAAAGGGCTTTCGGCTTTCGCTCTTCACTACTCTTCCCAATCCGGACATCGCCGTTATCGGCGAAGCGGGCCAAAGGGAATTTCAGTTAAATTGCTTGCCTAGAGGCTGCAAAAAAGCGTCCCAGGAATTCCTTTTCGGGTATCTTGATTCATGAAAGAGAAAAAAAAGATTCTCCTTTTTCGGACAGTGTGCCTTTATATCAAGGCAGAGAGTTCGGTGTCGGTTCTTTTCCCGAAGTTTGTGACCGACCGGTTATTTCTTTATCCACTCATTCTCTTTCTTTCTCTTGCGCGATAATATTCAGCAACCTCATTTCTGGCCCCCAGAAGTGAAAAACTTTCTCCTCGGCTCCGGGTTCATCCAGGGAATAATTGCATAGACATAAAAAGAACGAATTTTATGGGAAAATAAAAACGGGAAAGATAAAACGAGTCGAAGCTTTGTATTCTACAGAGCTGTGAAGGTAGACATTGGCCGAAAAGTTCTGCAAGTCCCGTTTTTGAAAGGGCTCTTTTCGTCTAAAAACCAAGTTCACTATTTGACTCTAACGACGGTTAGTCACACACATAGGCAAGCGAGCTAAAAGAAGGCCAGGTCTGTGCCTCCCAGTGCGAGGTTGCACACCTTTTCGAGTTGGATCTGGGGGTTTCTTGTGCAGGACTATCTGGGGTGGGTTGGTAGCTCAGGTGGCTCAAGTGGCTTCTCCAGACATTCCCGATTCAGTCGAGCTTCGACCTCAGACGATCGTGCGTGTTCGGGATGTGTGGTTAGGAGTGTACGTGGTGTCTTATCTAGCTATAGCTCTTAGTTCTCTGAAAGCTCTCTTTTCCGGATATTTCAGTAAGTTGATTTGAGTGATACTGAATTACACCTCAGCAATGCCTTTTTTCTGGCATTTTGGACATTGATGTTCCTTTTTTAAAAACTTGGACAATTTCACTAACTTTTTGTGAATTTTGCGTTTTTATAGTTTTGTCTTATAGTTTTATTTCGTCTTTGTTATTGAAAAATTGATAACTGAATTGAAATTATGACAGTGGAAAGGCATTGAATCCGAGGCTTACTTTTCGTTTTGAAATTAACTTGAGCGGCGCGGGTAAACTCCAAGTTGCGTTTCGTAATCTCGAGAAATGAAATTGGCAGAAATTATTACATTTACCAGTGTTACTTAAAAGTAAAGGTGAACTAATATGTTGTCGAAAGGTTCATTAGTAATAGACGGAATTTGCTTATCGAAAAAAAGCTTACCGTTGGGTTTTTCCAACATTTAAATTAGTATAAGAAAATTGGGGAATAGGGAAACAGAACCGGCTTGTCCCGCAAAGTGGTTGTTTCATTCTTATCTAACTACTAGAGTTTTATCGGTGGATTAGGTGAGTAATAAAATTTTCCCTGTTTTTGTTATAATGATACCTAGGGCACTAGACATAAAGAACTTCGCTCGATTGACACAATTGTTTCGTCTTTTACTATTGCAGTGTGGCAAGTTTTTTGCTCAAACAAGTTGAAAGCGAACGTAATACAGGTTTCACAATCCAGTATAGTTTGAATTCTACGTAAATGGTTTCTATAAAAAGTAGGGAACATTTACTTTGATACGCGAGGTAAGGCAGCACCAAAACTATTTCTTCAAGTGCACTATTTGAAACGATTTCAAAGATTTTTCAACAGCGTTAGTTGATTTCAGCCACGCAAATAACGGGTCTTTGCTATTATTTTCGCCTTTCGGACCCGCGAGTTCATAACGATATGAATAGTCAAGACCGTAATCGTGAATCAGCACAAAGTTTCCTTATAAAGGCGCGAGATCTTTTGGGAAGATGAAGCTTCTTCGGACACGTTACGCCAAGGCTGCCGAACTCCCCAAGCCAGTTGCCCGCGGGGTTCAAACATTCCGGATCAAGGGGGCGTAATGCGAATGAAGAAACTAGTCGGTGTGGCCCAGGTCACTTAAGGTCAAGGAAAGGTTGTACACCTAGCTGTGCAGTATTTTAGGCGAGCGGTTTGAGAAAAGAATTCAAGTTTCCTTATGGGTTTGTCTGGGTTACACGGAGCTCCCGGGGGTTAAAGCAAAACAGGCTTCCCCTTGTGGCCCCAGAGAAGAATCCCGTTATAAAGGAGCAGCGCTGGTTGATTACCACAGGTGCTATGGCCAGGGACCTTTTTGCATAGATAGAACCTCTGGAAAGAGAAAGCTCGGATATGGTCAGATCACTTCGGGATTCTTGGAACGGCGGTCGTAATTGAAAATGATGGCTTGTAAAACGGGTCAAACATAAGCGCGAAACCTTGACCATTGCGAAGGTGTCTCAAAAACATAATGTATTTATAATACCGGGAACTGGCAAATTTGGGCTCTTTGCGTTAATTAATGGATTACGGATGTTCTGGAGATGTCAACCCACACGCGCGAAGAAAAAGCGAGCAAGATGTCTTGCCGGTTTAATGAAAGAAAAATTTGCCGTGACGTAGTGACGCATCCTAATCAATCGTAACGCCAAGTTTTAACATGCTTTGTTTGTCTCCTCTTTTGTCTTATAGCACTTGTGCTCAAGCGGAAGACCACCCGGTTTGCCACATAATTTTCAGACGGAAAGCAAGCATTCCCATTATTTGTCCCGAATTATAGCGAATATTGCATAAACTAGCCATGGCTGCGCTGATTGGACAAGTTATCGATGGGTACAACAAATTATGGGACGTCAGAGGTATAATAGCTTTAAATCATTGAATATTAATACGCTTTTCATTTTGTGGAAAATAGAAAGGATTCTAGTCATTCTCATTTTCTTTAGATCCTCGTGTGGAAGGATGGCTCTTCATGAGTTCGCCGTTACCTACGTTGCTCATTTGCCTTAGCTACGTATACATTGTCAAGGTGCTAGGACCCAAGTTCATGGCCAACAGAAAACCTTATGAGTTGCGAAATGTACTCATCGTGTACAATTTCATTCAAGTCATCTTCAGCTGTTGGCTATTTTATGAGGTAAACTTGATGGTCCTTTCCTACTACCACAAGAGAACATAATACCATTGCTTTATAAACATTTATTTTTAAAAGTTTTTACAGTTATCTTTATTATCATGTTATATTTATTTGGAAAGTATTTTATTAAATAGCGAGACAGTAATTTGTCGTTTTCTTTATAATTACAGTATACATACAGAATTTAACTTATACACTTAAGTGTTCTACAAAGTTACTTGAACGATTTCAATCACTTTTCCTTTTCAGTCAGCTCTTATTGTAATCATCTAAACGAATGTTAATAGTTACGTGAATAGCTGTACAATTTGCAACTAAGGTTTCGTATGGGCTTCAAGACTTCCGCATGTTTTGGCCGTAAACTTTGCATGTGTCCTAAGCTATTCATTCTTGCCAGCAGTCATAAAAACTAGCAAATTATGGGTGACATCACACTCGTGAGAACACCGAAGCTCTGAAAGCCAATTCTTATTTCTTTTTAGCGTAAAGTAGTGTCTGAATTACGAATTTATTGTAGTTGTATTTAAGAGCTTCTTAGAATTCTTTGTCGTCAAATTACGGGGGATACCTGAAGTACTTATAATGCGTCTGACTAATCTGTTCGCTTGAGGGCTTAGGGTAAAAAATTGATGTTATGATCAAGAACGGGCTTAGTTTACTAAGGTAAAAAGGCATACGTCTCTCACCTTTCCACCCATCTGCTAGTAGTCCTTACCTGAATTATCTTTCCACCCACGACTTTCCACAGCTTTGCTCCTAACAAAAGCAACTACCACATTGCAAGGCGCTCTTTTACCTCGCCGTAACTTTCAGCCCCCCCAAATTCCCTAGACGAAACACACAAGACTTTGCGCAATCCAACGGACCTGTTCGTCTAAAACATCCTACGGTTCTGTCGTAATTGTGTGTGTGTCTGTTTCAATTTCGTTTGTTCGTCCGTTTGCACACGTCGGTCCATGTGTTTCATAAGCGTTTTTCGTGAATCGTGTTTTGCCCATGTGTAAACACTAGAGAAAAGACTTTTTGTGTTAAATGAGAATTTTTATAGTGTCTGATGGGCGGATGGCTCTTCCACTACAATTATATGTGCCAACCTGTTGACTATTCTGACGATCCAATTGCCATCCGGGTGAGTGATGGGCTAGTTTAAGTTTCGCGCTCCTTTTCACATTCTAAAAAGATTCTACCAAACTTTTCTCCATCTTGTCATTTAAATCATCTGATCACGCGCAAAAAAAGAAAGAAAGGAAAGGATGGCCAACGCGGTTGACAGCAGCTTCTGGACACCAAGCGGTACGGAATTCATGACTTCGTGGGTTTACTAATCAACAGGTTTGGACTACGGGCGGTGGTTCTTCTAGCCTCTTTATTTTTTAAGTTTGTGTGTGTGTTTTATTTTCATCTCTTTGTGGGTATGACCATTATGGGTTAAAAGTAGCCAGATGTGTACGGAAAGTCGAACGTCGTAACAATCCCTGGCAAAAGTTCCCCGTCCAAGGTTGGAAATCCTTTGCATGTGTGGCAAAACATTTGACACATCTGATCCAATCGAGGAGGATCCATGAATTTAGCCAATTCTGTCCCGTTAAGAGATTTAGAGTTACGTAAGAGGGAATAATCGTTCCAAGTTTTTTGTCCCACGATACAGGTTCTTATTGGGGTTTCTGTGTATTTTTTTTCCTTTTTACCCAAAGCTTGTGTTTTTATCGTTCTAGTATGGTAGAGGTGGATGGTTCCACGGATATAGCTTTGTATGTCAGCCTGTCGATTATTCACTTGACGACATGGCAGTCAGGGTGAGTTTCTGAAAACCAAACCTAGTCTTCCTTTCCGGCAAGGGATGTCTTTTTTTTGTGCAAGTAATTAAAAAGGAACACATCCATACTGCCATCCACGCGTACACATGTCTTAAAAACCTTTCTGGTCACAAGGAACGAACAAAGAGACAGAACTGCTAAATATTTCCCATTTCGCTTCTTCCCACCCTTACAGTTTCGGTTTCCGATGCTTTGCTTTCTTTTGCACGTACTGATTTGCATGTCGTTAACAAAATGCTCGTTTTCCCCCTAAAAGCCTTGCGGTTTCGATTACATCACGTAACCATTAACCCATAACATCTTTTGAAAACTAAAAAAGAGTGAAATTTAAGAAAATATAGGTCCGATAATAGCATTAATTGATTCATACATAACCATTACTCCCCTTTAATTGTTAATTTAAAATCAGTTAAATTACGGTTCTGCTAAGGTTTTCCAAGCGTTTGTTTTTGAAGTTTGGGAGTGTGACGGCTTTTGGCAAATGGTTTTGTAGTGTGGGTGTTTTCGGTTCTTTTTCACAGTTGGCCATGTCAGGTTGGTTTAACGGCTATAGTTACCGCTGTCAACCCGTTGATTATTCTAATAATCCGTTGGCAGTACGGGTGAGTCCGAAAGTGTTTTCAAAGCCAAGACATACTTTTTCTCTGTCATGTCATCGATTCTTCTTCATCTCTGTTTCTTTAGCTTTAAAAAATGAAATCTAAATTCCTTCCGATCGACCTTTAAATAATTCCTTTAAAATACTCTTCAGCTTTACTTGTAAAGAACTATCTCCTTGTGACCTTTGACGTGATCACATTCTTTTGTTTTGCACTTACACTTTTCCTTATAGAAACCTTCTTTTTTCTCTCCAAAATAAAAGCTTTTACTCTTTTTCATTCTGGAACTTCAAGGCACTAATCGTCGTATTGTTAGATGGTCTACGCTTGTTGGTGGTATTACTTCTCCAAGTTTACTGAGTTCTTCGACACGGTAAGTATTGTAGAGTGCTAGTGAAAAAAATAAATAAAAAATGGGATGGAAAATATTCACAGAGAATTCTTTTTATAGTTTTTCTTCGTCCTGCGTAAGAAAGAGGAACAGGTCTCCTTGCTGCACGTTGTTCATCATGGTATCATGCCCATGAGTGTCTGGTTCGGTGTTCGTTTCACGCCAGGTACGTATGCACCTGGAAATTTGAGCTCTTAATATAATTATTTTTTAATTACAGGTGGCCACAGTACTTTCTTTGGACTGCTCAACACGTTCGTGCATATTGTTATGTACTTTTACTATATGGTCTCCGCCATGGGTCCCCAATACCAGAAGTACATCTGGTGGAAGAAGTACTTGACCACATTCCAAATGGTGCAATTCGTCCTCATCTGCCTGCACGCCTTCCAACTCCTCTTTATCGAATGCAACTATCCCAAGGCCTTTGTCTGGTGGATCGGTTGCCACGGCGTGCTCTTCTTCGCTCTCTTCTCTGACTTCTACAGAAAGTCCTACATTGCCAAGCAGAAAAAACGAAGGGTAATCATATCTTATTACATCTTTGTTTCTTTGTGAAAGATTTATCGCCCCAAGTCTCGCAGCAAAGCACTTAAGCTCATTCATTCGCAGTCAAGATTTCTTGGAATTAAGAAGCAACAAGTTTTCATTTGAGTGAAAGCACTCAATCAACAAGTTTTTGGAGTTCTAATATCAGTTGTTACTTCGCTTATTAGTAAAGGCAGCTATTTTGACGTGCAGTAATTAGCCTCTTTATGACGAGAACCGAAGCCGCGTATACATTCTCCTAATTAATTCCACATATTACGGGCTTTTCTAACTTGACTATCAATTCCTGATTAATTAAATCTGTTTTTATTTCCATATGTTTTAATTGTTTCTCATGATTTTCTTCTTTTTTCCGTTTAGGACGCTCAAGCGGCGTTGGCCAACGGCAAAGCTAACGGATACACCAATGGTCATGCCAACGGACACAGCAACGGCTACACCAATGGTTACACTAACGGACACGCAAATGGTTACAGCAATGGCAAAGCGCACGAAAACGGTGTCTCCAATGGACACACCAATGGGACCATCCATTCTAAAGATGATTAGAGCAAATACCTGTATACATACAGAAATCTGTGCTAGCAAACGTTGTGGGCATCCTTGTGAGGGTGTTCCTTTGTTTGTTAGTTTCTGTCAAACCTCATCATTTGTAGGGATATTCTCTCTTAACACCTCGTTTTTCTGTCTTTCTCCGCGCTATAACCAAACTGTTCATATTTCTCAATTTTGTTGACCGCCACCATCTTCTCTTTTCCTCCGTTTCGAGAACCTCACATCCCGCTCCAACTTTTTTTTTTACATCTTTTGTTGTTGATGTATATACAGACCCCAAAGTATAATGGTGAGCGTTAGGAAATTTAGCTCCATTGCTGTCGCAATGGAATCTATTTTCATGCAAAATTATTTGTATGGAGGAGGTTCACTTTTTCGTGTGTTCAGGCCCTCTTGAACTGTACCAGATTGCAAGGGGGTTTGGTTTCATTTGTCTGAATGGTTACCATTGCGAGTGCGTGACATATTTTGCAGAAAGAAGGTTACGTGTGTGACATTTTGTTAATAGATACATAGTTGCCTTAGCACTGCATTACAAGACACCATGTATGCTAAAATCCAAACAAACCTGGTTGCACATTTCTTGCCCGTCCAAAGCGTTGCACCCTAGTTTTTTAATTGCTTCTTCAGGGTCTTACAGGGAGCGAAGCATGGAGACATTTTTGCATGCGAGTGCCAGCATTGTTTCGTTATTTGGTTCCAGCTAGCAAAGTCTTGGTTCGGGATAACCCCACAAACGTTAAGAATTGATTGTCTGTCTTGGTCGTTCTTTGAGCTCAAGGTTTACGTTCGCTGCCGCATGCATAACTGCCTTGATGACCCTTCGTGGTTTGGAGAAGTATCGCGTACAGAACATAAAAGTGTGACAGCTGTTGTAATGTGTTGTCCCTCATGCGTGCGTAGCTGTATCTTATAAAGTATGCAGTACACGATGTCGTGGCCTTAGTTGTTGTAAAGTATCCGCTGTCGTTGTTTAAAAAGGTACGGTGCTCGAATATTCGTTACAATGACGGTGAAAGACCGGTTTATGGGGTTGCCAATATATCCTCTAAACTCGCGCTTTGTTAGAAAATTATTCAGCTGTATATATTTTTTTGCTTAGGAAATAACAAAGCATAGCATTCAGCCGAGTGGTCATAACTAACTGGCAATCTCCTTCGTCAAGTTTTATGGCAAATACCAACTAAGAATTCTGTACTAATAGTATTGTATAGAAACGCGAGCATGGTGAAATACGACGATCGTAAAGAGTTTGTGCTAATGGTATGTATTCACAATAATAAAATAATGGGCCCGCGATTCAAGTGAAGAAATTTGTTGCATCACTATACACGAACACCCTTTTATAGTCCGTATTGCTTTCGCAATGTGGTAGTAGTCTTCGAGCAATGGGAACACAGTTCACAGGTTTTGAATTCTTTGAGGGAAACTCAGTTCTACAAATTAGAATGGATCTGATAGAATATATCTAAGTCATAAAGATAGCAATACTCTGTGAATCGTCCTTTCAATAGAAGGTTGCAGTCAGTACCTCACCATTTTCCAAATGCAGTACAAATTCGTTATAACGAGCCTCATGGGAGACACAAACTGCATCTCATGGAGTTTCTCATCTTCTATGTTTTCGTTTAGTCCATGAAATCATTTTACTTTATACGATACCAGATAATGTTATATTTGCATTACAATAGTACTAACAGTTTCGAAGATAACCTTCTTCCATGGTTACACCTTTAAAATACGAATGTGAGACTTATTTGCAAATCACATTCCTGGCAGGTTAAGTAAATTTGAATGTAGCGCGCTTGCAGTTCGCCGTCTTGGTTCGTGTTTCTATTCGCGGTTTGGATTCGAGGGCTTTTGTTTACTTCCTGCCTTAGGACCAAAAGCTTGTGAAAAATAAAAGACTAAATATTACTCTTTATTCCTCGAAAATGGGATCTGCTTTGGCGAAAACTCCCACGCCTGACATAAACAAAAACCCTACTTTCGATCCTCATGAAGGCTTTGCCTCCGAACGTAAACAGCGAGGTATAATCCGAAACGCTTTTGCCTTAAAGCTCATTTTCATAAGTTTTTCTCCACATGTATTGTCTGAAGTCTTTCTTTCTAAAGCAGATATAGACTATTAGACGAATACGTAGCAATCGTAATGTCGTAAAAATCTTCTTCTGTATGTAGTGATGATTGCCAAAGAAGAAGACTTGAAATCCGCCAAGATTCCACTGGAATACCGCGATTATTGTTCACACTTCTTGTTGCAGTATCAAGCCTGCAGAGCAGATAACTGGCCTTTGGTTTACAAATGTCACCACGATAAGCATGAATACCTACACTGCGAATATGAAGAGTAACATTTTTAAATTATATAATAAATCCGTTTAAATTCTGAATGAATAAATTTTGTTTTCTACTCCAGTTACGTGCTTAGGATGAAAGAATTTGAGCGTGAACGTCGTCTGCTTGAACGCCAAGCCAAGCAGCACGCTAAATCCCACAGGGAAGAGTTGCAGGAATAAACTGTCCTCATTAGCTATGTTTCTTGTGACGGAAATAGACATCTTATGATAATTTTCAACCTTAGTACGCCTGTAAATACAAAGTTATGAGGATAACATTATATTACTCATTACTCGTATTTCTATCTAATCAATCGACTTTCTCGTCCTCTTACAGACTCTCTTCCTTATATCGATTGATCTTTCGTCTACTTTGTGTTGCTATAACAACTCATACATCCCGGATCACGTTATCGCATCTCATCTAAGATTGACAAAGAAATCGTTTTACCACATGCTAGTATTACACGAAAAGGAAACTCGTTGTCTTCTTCGAAAAGTTACAAAGAAAGACAACGTGTCTCCTTCCGTTAGACAGACAATAATTAGACGTTGAAGAAAGGAATCAAAAGGAGGGATCCCTTTCCAAGGGTATGGCTACGACAACGTCTAGCAAGTTAACTTGATTTTGCATGAGCTCACAGAAATTCGCGAGCCTTAGTACGCAGGCAAAAGTTTTCAGTAACAAAGCTGTATCCAGAATACGGAACGGCTATAATTGTCCTCGGATATCCTGCTACGTTTTCCTGCTTTGCCGGTTACGATTGTTCAACAGCAATTGTTGTTATAGTCCAATTACTCAACAAGAGGCGATCGACAGAATTAGCCGAGGTCCACGAAGAACGTGCTCACGACGTGTAATTCCTTTTAGCAGCACATGACTTGGCCAATTTTAAACTATTGACCATCCAGATAACAATTTTGATGTAGTTAACGTAGACTGATGTTCTAATCTTTAAAGGCACAAGCTTATAGTAGATAGAGAATCGCAAGTAAAGTACGCCTTTTACTTTAATTTGTTACCTAGAGGCGTCGACGCATTCAGACGGACGATGTGGGCAACAGAGCCTAGTCTTGAATCGGACTTCTCCGATTACCTGAGTTATTTTTATATTTTACCAGATTAGGGATTGTTCAAAATGTTAGTTTGCTCCAGGAGGCTAGAAGTGTTCGGATCTGATGTAAGATGAAGCTAACTTTAATTTGAGCTTGTATTATGTAGTAAGCTTTCCGAATTATACGCAAACTAAATTAAGTCAAGCCGAGATTGCAGCTCAACCTAACCAGCAATCTGAAAAGCGAAAATATTCAATGGCAGTGTATTTCTTCGAGACAAATGCGAGTTTACGAGATTACTAGTAAGCCTTTGAAATCTTATCCTTTATATACGAGATCAGAACTGAAGGCTTTATTTCACAGGAAAAGCTTAATACCCGGTTAGGTTGCGTGACTGTCAATCAAAAGGAGAGAAGAAATGGATGCAGTAACCGTAGCGTAGCAGCGATGCTGTGCAGAGCGCCACGCAGCATCAAAGGATTTCTAAGCGACGCCCACTGGCTTGTCCTGCATAATAGCCAGCCCTCTAGTGTCACGCCTGAAGCCAATATTAGACAAGTTAGCGTGGACAGTACGTCTGTCTTGTGCACGCTGAGGTGCCTGCAACGTGGTGTCTGATTTCTAGCACTTTTGCCGTTACCTTTGTTGTTTTAGTTAAAAGTTTAGGTTGTTATTATATAATTTTTGTGCGAAATATACAATGGCAGAACATCTCATTGCTGGTGGTACTAGTTACATTCCCGATGATGGTCTTATGGCTTCCCAACTTTTTGGTAGCGGAGACGGGCTGACATATAAGTATGACAAATAACTAAGAAATTCTCATTTATTTTTCGCTTGCACGTGTCAACTTTAAAGCAAAAAAAAATCCCCGTAAGTTAATTTGTGAATCTCTTATATTTTCAGTGACTTCATCATTCTACCGGGATTCATCGATTTTTGCGCCGACGAAGTGGTATGTTGCATTTGCACGTAATTTCCGATTGATTTACCACCTGTTCGTTTGCTGTCTTTCTCCTCTTCGTGTATGATAGCTTGAAATAGGCTAAATTCGGGCCGTGTCCACGTGGAGGGCACGTTCCCGTGCTAATTAAAGCCCTTTTTGCAAGGGATTTTGGGTCCGCCTAACATGAAAACGAACGCGACCGTCAAAAAGATTTGACAAGAAGGATTTATGTTAATTTTCTCTTTGTGTCTTCCGTCCTTAGTAATTTAATCAACCGTTTTTGAGACAAGCATACTTTGTCTCCCTAGCTTTGACCTTATCCATCCTTGGCACCATGCCAACTCCTAGCACACTTCACGATTTTAATGTATTTTTTTTTTTTGCACTTTGCTCTTTTAGGATTTAACCTCCGCTCTTACGAAGAAAATTTCCCTAAAAGCGCCTTTGGTGTCTTCACCAATGGACACCGTCACCGAATCTGATATGGCCGTAGCAATGGCGGTAAATTAATATATCACACCATTGCTAGTCGTATCCTAATGCCAAATTGTCTGATAAATTAGTTGTGTGGTGGCATTGGTATTATTCATCATAATTGTAGTCCAGAATATCAAGCGAATGAAGTGTCCAAAGTCAAAAGGTACCGACATGGCTTTATTCGGGATCCTGTTGTATTAACGCCAGACCACTTGGTAAGTAGTTTCGAAAACAGTTTTTTTGGAACTTCTAGTGATCAGAAATCTCTCACTTTCTGTTGTTCTTCTTAAATGCTTGTGAATGGGTTCACATTAGAACTGTATGATGACACTTTTTATCTTATCACAATGTTGTACGCAATGTGCTTTTGTTCCGAGAACGCACGTTGTATGAAGGGATTCCCAATAAGAACTGAAAACGTTTTCACGTGTATTTTTCTATTTTGTTTGACAGATGGTTCCCGATAAGAACCTGCGTAATCTTTTTGTTTTCGGTTTTCGTGTATATATGAGTATTGTCTATTCACATTTAATTTTTGCTATTTAAACTTATTATTAATAGCGTTGTTTTCTGTTTAGGTGAAAGATGTTTTAGCTATTAAGAAAAAGCGTGGTTTTGCGGGCATTCCAATTACGGAGAATGGAAAATTGGGTGGAAAATTAGTCGGCATTGTAACTTCCCGTGATATTGATTTCTTGGAGAAATCGGTCGATATGCCCCTGAAACAGGTAAAGTCTTTGGTTTTCTGTATGTAACGTGTGATTTTTTTATTATTTTTTTTTTTCTTGTGGCATGGGCGGTTTCCTCACCGTGCGTTGTGTGAGCTTATTGTTGTTGTTTTTTTGTTGTCTTTTTCGTGTAAGATGTGTGAAATAATTATGGCATGATAGATGTGATTCTTACTATGGTTTTCCTTATTCGCTGCTTCTTGAATGCAGAATCCCATGGAATGGCCTGTGGCCCAGGTATCAGTTCCAAGCTTAATCTTTCAATCGACTTCCCTAACGATTTCCTCAGTGTGAATGATTTTTGCTGACCGAGAGAACGGGTCTTTTTGTCTTCCGTTTACTTTCCACTCTTCGATGTTACGGATAGAAGTCTTTATACTTTTTTTTTTGTTACGGTGCAAAAGGTTATGACACCAGCGGAAAACCTTGTAACAGCCCCGGCAGGAGTCACGCTTCAGGAAGCTAATGCGATCCTCGAGAAATCCAAGAAAGGAAAACTGCCCATTGTTAATGAAAAAGGAGAACTGGTGTCACTCATTGCACGAACGGATCTGAAGAAATCGCGAGACTATCCGTTTGCCTCGACTGATGTCGGTCAGCAGTTATTGGTTGGAGCCGCTATAGGAACACGAGAGGAAGACAAAGTACGCTTAGCGCTGCTGGTCCAAGGTGGAGTCGATGTTGTTGTCCTGGTATGTATTTCAAGCCCAAATATCACAATCATGTCCAACTATTACGATCAATTTATTCGTAAAATTTTATTTCTTAGTATTTCTTTTTCTTTTGTCTGTTTAAACATATCCTCGTATTACTTAAGACTGTAAACTTTGGTTCCGTTTCATTTCCGTACTGTAATAAATAGTCGATTTTCTTTCCCAGGATTCTTCTCAAGGAAACTCGGTTTTCCAAATTTCCATGATTAAACATATCAAGGAAGCCTACCCGACTTTACAGGTTGTAGGAGGAAACGGTTAGTATCTATGACAATTATGTTACCTTTTATCATTTATTTGCATGAATATCATGTCAGTGTTCTAATTGCTCTCTTTTTTGTAGTGGTGACAGCTGCGCAGGCCAAGAACCTGATTGATGCTGGAGTCGATGCATTGCGAGTTGGGATGGGAAGCGGGTCTATCTGTATTACGCAAGAAGTTATGGCTGTAGGCAGATCCCAGGCCACCGCCGTGTATAAAGTGGCTGAATATGCCCGTCGTTTTGGCGTCCCTGTGATAGCTGATGGAGGTATCCAATCCGGAGGCCATATTGTCAAGGCTTTGACCCTCGGAGCTTCGACGGGTAATAAAATAATAATGAACTTCTTGGCAGTAATATTCATAGGTTGTTCAGTAATTTCCCCTAAACTCGAGTAGACCCCTTACGAAAGAGTGTACTACCACTTCCTATAGTTGCTTCTATAAATTTGTTTTCTATCCTCCGCGTCAAGCCACAGAGAGCATTCAGCGTATAGGAAAACTAACCCAAATCTGTACCATATAGCAGATTTTTTGGAATGGGACATTTGAACTACCCGAATGGGAACGAGCATTAGTTATTTAGTCTAAATAAAAACTTCCTGAACGTTTAAAGAAACTGAACTGACAAAATGAGTAATTATATTCCTTTTTATTTTTTTTATTTTTAGTGATGATGGGATCTATGTTGGCTGGAACGTCAGAGTCTCCTGGTGAATACTTTTTCGCTGATGGGGTTCGACTCAAGAAGTACAGAGGTATGGGAAGCTTAGAGGCTATGGAGCATAAAGACGGTAAAGGAGCTGCTTCAGATCGCTACTTCCATAGGTAAATCCAACAGAACTGTTTAGTAGAATATGTTCACTGAGCTTGGAGTTCTTTCTAGCGAGTCGGACAAGATTAAAGTAGCACAGGGAGTAAGCGGAGCTATACAAGACAAAGGATCTGTTTTGCGATTTTTGCCCTATTTGCAAACCGGACTTCGTCACGGATGTCAAGATATTGGTGCTCGTTCATTGTCACAGCTCAGGTAAGTTTGTTTTACAAAGCATCTCCAAAAGTCAGAATAATTCGTTTTGCATAAGGGAAAGGGCGCATCTCTGAAAATGTTACTTGAATTGATAATTAGTGGATGTTTTTGCATCTTTTAGGTGTATGATGTATAGTGGTGAAGTGAAAATTGAGCGTCGCACACCATCGGCCCAGATTGAAGGTGGCGTCCATAGTCTGCATCAATATGAAAAGCGTCTTTTTTAACCTCGCCCAAATCTGACAAACTAAAGCTTTTGCTTTAATCCAGCAACAGGAATTTTGAAAAGAATTAAAAATTATGGACCATTCTAGAACAGGGACCATGTACATTTTGCCAAATTGTGTGTGGCTGAAATGTTACGAAGGTCGCAAAGAACCTGTTCGTTCCCCTTTTCTCGTTTTGTTTTCTTATTATTGCTCTTCCTGGATGGATCCTTATCGGCATCCGGATCATTATTTGTTACAAATACGCGTTTTCTTCTTTCGGTTGGAACGGACTGCTATTCGGTCGATAGAAGTTACTAAAAATCACGAAGTTAAGATTATTTTTTTGTTATCAGGAAAACGTTTTCTGCTTTCGTGACTAAATGCCCACCTGCCCAGTGGTAATCATTCCTGTTTTGTTTTTTCCTGTGCAGACGTCCCTATTGTTAAAGCCAATGAATTGTGGTCAAACAAAAAGTGCATTGAATTAATTGTTCCTTGAAAGCGATATATGCCGATCTGCTAAGCAAATGTAAAACCCGGCGGGGAAATACAAGTTTTCGAAGGTTTAATTAACTCACTGTAATATTAAGAAGTAATAACTATTCAAGCTAAATTCTTGGGATTCGAAAACTTGTCTACAAGATATGTGTGAAATATTTATTCGCTGATCTGTAGTTATTGTTGAAATCTCGAGCGTTACAAAGCATCAGTATAGAAGAAAATAACACAATATACATGTAATGTAGTTCACTTATTCGAGTAGTGCCTAATATATAAGACATGTAATTGTGTATTGAGCGTGTAGTTCTGTTACTTTCTATATTCTTTCTTGTTGTATCTTGCGTACGTATTTGACCTAATTGTGGCCGAAGTTTCCAGGGTTTTTTTACGCGTTGTATTCTTCTTTCTCTGCGACTCAACTGCCGAATCTTAACTAGTATCTTGTACGTTTCAGCAAACTCTTCAGAGAGTATTCGTCGCACAGGTCGGGACTACTTTTCACTCGTAACCATGTTATGAAAAGCCCGCGTTGGCAAGTGCCCACAGCTCATATGTAATCGATGAATTTTACTATCATCGATAGAAAAGCTCAACGAGCCACGTGCTCTAAAGCAAAACAGAAGAGGAGAGGGTAGCGTAGAAGGTAGCAACTCCTCGAAGTTTGCAAGAATATGGAGTAAACTTTAGGTAAGTCTTGACTGCTTATAACTTATGTCTGTATCGACGCATCAGCGATGCGTATGAGCTACTCCTTATAATTTAACGTTTTTAAGCTCACAATTCTTTGGAGTCTGTTAACGTGTCCATTTCATAGCAGATGACAGGTGGCATGGCCGACATTCTCTAAACCAATTTCTTCTTCACTTGTAGGTCATTTTTCCCTAACATTGTTTCTAGTCCGTAGTATGTTAGTAGTAGTAGAAGTATGGATAACTTCACTCCCATTACTCCTAACGCCGATCGCGATCAGTCAGATTCCGAAGAAAATAAAGATAATGGGAATGTCACTTCTGAAAGCATACCAGCCGACGATTCGGTACACCAACAAAATGGCATTCTTTCTCCATTGCTTCTCAACAGTAAGATTTGCTTATCAACTATCAGAAGTTTTTTTTTTAACTGGGATCAAAATCCTGTAATGTTTTACAGTTGAGGAGTCAGAATCATCTCGCCCAGAGTTTCTTACACCAGAAGAGTCCTGGAGCGCTCAACAAGACCTGGAACCTTGCCATACTACCGATTTTTCGTGCAATAGTGACGAAATTGGCAACAATGTGGACCATGGCTTGCCTAATGATCAAACCTGGAATCGCTGGCAAATTTACCAGCCTGCTTTGCAAATCTGTCATCCAACCGCTTACCAAGAACGTCCAGAGCATTGCAAGCCGCCCTTCTGCACTTCCACGACGTCTAAACTTCCAGAATTCAGTTGGTTCAGAGAAGGGAATGAAGAGACTCCTCCCAATTATGATCCTGGCCAGTACATGGCCAGTAACTCTAGCCATCATGGTTCGGCGCCTTCGTATGTTCATCAAAACCATCCGCCACCATGCTTCAGCACCCCCGAACCTCCCTTAGTGTCAGCATTTGATCCTTCTCAAACCAATTTCACTCCGAATCCGTTTTTCACCTCACCTGTGACCAACAACCCTTTCACTGTACCCAAGAGCTCCCAAGGCACCGAAAATTCAGATGAATCGACGGAATCATCTCCATCGCCCTTAGAGAATCAAGAATGTGTATCGAACGTCGAGTCCAATCGCACAAATTCCGACTTCCGGTTAGAAGACGTTTTCGCACGGGGCAATTACAATGTAGGCAACCGTAATCCTTCATTAGAACATAATTACCAGTTCTCGCCCAGTGTGCCGTTCGATTTTAATTGGCCAAATGCGACCCATTACCGTGCCAAAATATACACCCGTGGTTATCCTCAGCCCTACGCTCTTAATCGCGCTAATTACCACCCCTTTACCAATACCATGTCGCCATATTATGCCTATAACTCAGTGCCGTCGTTGCCTCAACCTACTTTGCCTAATCAAACGCTGGATTTTATGGTCCCTCGTAGCACTTCGCAACATCCTCAACAACCGTCGGGCAGTTTCGCAGCCAACGGTCACGATTTACATTTGCCCAACATAGCCTACCAAGGCAACCAATTGGGAAAATTCAATTATTCTCCCGAACCGGGCAAAGAAGTCGAATTTCGGTGTGGAATATGCGAACGTCTTTGTTCTTCCATTGGGGTAACACTTTTTATCTGAACTCATTTGGCGCTTGTAGGTCTTTTACTTGCTTATAGACTTTATTAATAATTCTGTAAATTTTTTTTGTGGGACGGTTGATTGTTTTCTTCGCTTGATATCAGTTGAAGTTTTTTTTTTTTTGGGGGGGACTTTTTTCTTCACTTGGTATCAATAGAAGTGGGCGAGGAATTTTTTTCTTTGCTTGGTATCAATGGAATTCAATATTCGAGTACTATTTTTTATTTATTTTAATTTTTCTTCCTGATATGCTTGTATACCTATGATTTTTTATTACCTTTCTCAAAAATTGTTTTCTATTTATTCAATTTTTCTTTTGTTATTTCCTTTCATAGGGCTTGAAGAAACATATGCAGTGTTGTGCAGCGTCAGCGAGAATACGTCAGTCCATGGTGATGAATCGGAGACAAGCGTGTCAGACAGTGACATCGGGCGAATTCCAGTACGACATTGGACAGAATGCTGAGCCCAGCCATGAACGTTCATCACCGTTTCGGGGCCACCTTTCGCTTAGTATGAATTTCCAGCCTGTAGAGAACGTGTCAGCCACGCCAAGTCCACAGGAATCCGTCAAAGAGCAGCCGCATGATCAATGTGCGCGATTAGTCTGCTCTGTTTGTGACCACGTCGCGTTTAGCGCCCAGAGCTTGCTGCAGCATTTAAGTCTTCACGGAGAAGTTGAGGCTAGTAAAACGCAGGTTCATCAATGTAGCACATGTGGTGGGCAATTCCAGCGCTTGGCCCAGTACCAAAAGCACTTGCGTGTGTCGACGGCTTGCGGCGCTGCGCCGAAAGATTGTTTCGAGTGTCAGGTAGAATGTGTTCATATCTGTTCCACGGTAATCGTTTTAATATAGAGAGGTAGCCTACTTTATTTATTTTTTTCTCAAGAACCGACGTATTCTTTTGCCTATTGTTGTATCTTGAATTAATATTTTCTATGTGCTTACATTGTGATCAGTTAAACGTACCAGTAAGAAGTCCAAATACTATTATTCTGAGGTGTTATTCAATTTTGTAGAATTATAGCGTACTTACATGATTTCGTGATTTTGTAGGTTTGCAAAATTCCGTATGCGCGTAGAGACAGTTTAAGGGACCACATGCGTACGCACATTAGCTCTGTACGTAAATTGCCTTCCTCGTCTTGTCCAGTGTGCAGCAAAGAAGTCGCTACGAGTCGTCTTTCATCCCATTTGCTTTCCCATACCAGTACGTATTTCTAGTATTTTTACAGCACGGCATAAGCAAAATACGTGGGGAAATGTTCTTTTTGAATTGCAAAGCTTTTGTTTTCATCGCAGAGGATCTCTTTATTTTATTTTTTTTATATATTTTTTGTGTAGACGGCAAGACCTTTGTTTGTGAAGTATGCAGTAAGAGCTTTGGGTCTGGTGGGTCGTTGAAAAAGCATGCACGTGTTCATGGTGCTGAGAAACCTTTTCCTTGCGCTGTGGTACGTTTCTCATTTCTGCTTATATAAGCTTTGCATTACATTTTTAAAATTGTTTGCATCTTGGCTGTGCCTGCATTTATCTTTTCTGCAGTGTGGCAAAGGGTATGCTTCCAAAGATTCGCTCAAGGGTCATAGATGTGTTGAAATGTGCGGGATATGTTTTGCGAAATTTCCCACCTTGGTTAACCTGCAAGAACACGTGTCTTCACAGCATCCCGGTATCTTTTTTTGGCACTAATTTTTTTATCTTACCATTGCTTGTAATCTCATGTTCACCTTGCGAAACTGCTATGTATTTTTCTGGTTAAGAGGTTTTCTTGCGTATTTCTGTAACAAGTTTTCTACTTCAAGTCGTGTGATGAAAAAAGCAAAGAAAAAATGCTGAGCTTTTTGTGTAATGCCCCCCAAAACGCGCTTTTCATTCCGTTCTAGGCATAGTTACGTATCAATGCCCAACGTGCCGTAAAATGTTCCTTGAACAAGATCTTTTGAACCAGCACATAAGTTCTGCGCATAAGAAGCCACAAAGACGTTTTGCTTGTTCCATCTGCACCCGCACTTTTGCATCTAAAGGATACTTGTCCAAACACGAAGCAGGTCACAGGGTGGAGCAAACCCTGGCTTGTGCGAAATGCAAGCTTACGTTTGTGTCCCGTAGTTCTTTAGTAGCTCACCAAGCTCTACATGAAAAGGTAAAAGTTTTTTCGTGCACGTTTCCTTTGAAACTATGAATATTGACATATTCTTTTGCCATTGTAGGTTAATTACATGAAATGTCCGGATTGCGCCCGGACTTACTTGCGGAAAGATGGCTTAGAACGTCACCTGGTCTCTCTCCATGGATATACTCGCCTTGTGGCGAAGGAAAAAGCGGCGCAAGTCTCTAAGAAAGGTAAGCGGTCGCGTTTCAGTTTCAGCGTACGGTGTACGAGCAATGAGATTTTTTTAAGTGTTTGCAGAGCAGATCTCTGATCCATCCGTACCTGATACCACCGTGCCTCCCCTGACAGAAGATTCTGGTAGAGTTCCAGTTGCTGGTGAAGAATTAGGCCCGGGTTCCTGCAATAGTCTCGTAGTCGAAGAAAGTCTCGTCAATAGTGTAGAGAGTCAAGACGCCAAGGCTAGTCAAATGGACGAGTCAGTCGAAGAGGAGCAAAAACGCGAAGCGTTGTGCGAAAATGTGTTACAATTGTTATCTGCGTCGTTGGGGCTGCCTTGTCTAGAAACCTTTGGTTGGCCCCATCAACCAATTCATGTTATATTAGGAAGTATTGTAGAGCGTTTAGGGATTACGCGAGAGTCGAACGCTGCGGACGAGTCCGATGTGTTTCGTCGTGATGTGCGTACGCTGATCGAGCTCATTGTGAAGGATAAACATTGTCTACATGAAGCGTTGAGAAACCGTCCTTTGGATTTGTACGTAGAAGCGGTAGTGCGAGAAATGCAATCCCAGAAGCTCCGCCTGCAGGAACATTTTGCTGCTGCCAAAGCAGCCAAAATCGAAGATAAAAGTCATGGAGAAGAAGATGATGATGAAGAGGGGAGCGATGGCAATGCTCAAGGTGAATCTCAGGAAAATGAGTATAGCATTCCGTAAAAGATCCTAGTTGATATCAAAAAGTTTTTTCATCGTTGATTCGGATTTCCGTTCCTAATGACATGTGGTGTTTCTTTGCTTTACGTTTTCGTGTTCTTCAGTATTTGATAATCCAGTGATTTGCGCAAGCACAAAGAAAAATGTAGTTGCGTTTATGTGCCTTAATTTGAGAAAAAGATCTTGAAAGGATGAGGATCTCGTTTTATTTCAGTCACCCTTAACGATTCTGTACCTTGTTCACCCATGCGGTATTGAATTGCAATCATTTTGCAAAATACATAACCGGAATAATTCATAATGTTGAACAGTTTTTTGGATTAAAAAATTCCCTGTGATAGTCAGACGATAACGAAACAATAATTCCGAATTAATTCGCACATTCTTAACCCTTCATTGGTCCGTCCATGCAGCCAAACCCCCGTAGGCCAACGCGTTTTCAAAGATATATGAGTATGGATATGGAGATATTTAAATGAGTACGTCTAATTACGTCAGATTTTCATAAACAATGAAATCTTGCAAGTAATCCCTATTAGGTGCGGCTTACTATGAGTTAAGAATCCTCGATTTAACTATAAGATCGAAGATTTGCGTAAAGGTAAATGTCGTTTTCATTGTTCGCGTTTCCCTTCGACTGTTTCGCATATCGAACCTTTGCTTATATTTTGTTTTTGTTTTTACGGTAGTTGCAGACGTGTATTGCGGCAGGCGAGTTGATTTCTTATAAGTCCAGATTTAAACATAGTTACAACTTGACATGGATAACGAGAACATCAAAAGTGTTCAGCTTGAAGATGATGATATAGGTTTGGGTTATACTCGGGAGCTTTTTAATGAGCGGGATGAAGTGATAGCTTTGATTGAGAAAGCCAGGACGTCTGCCCTGGACATGAATGCGTCCGAATTAGCTGTAGGACGCTTTGTATTCATCTTGGATCAGTATCAGGAACAGCCTCATCTCTTGGATCCTCACCTGGACGAAATTCTGGCCAGGATTATTGCTATTGTCAGAGAATATTCTGCCCCCGGCGTTACCATTCAACCCGAAGTTCTACACCAGGTCTTCTCTTACCTCTATATTGTATCTAAAGTCCGCAAGTTTAAAGTTCTTCTACGTCATTTACCTCACGAAGTAAGTTCCTGTTGCCAAAATTTTCATTTTTTATTCATATTTTTAATATTATTGACTAGGTAGCGGATTTGGAACCTCTTCTTGCGCTTTTAGAAGCCCAAGATCCATCAGATCGAAATAAATGGGAAACCCATTACGGTCTCTTACTATGGCTTTCTATTGTCATAAAAATTCCATTTCATTTGTCACGCTTAGACACAGGCAATATGCAAAAACCCACAATGACAAGGTGAGAATGAGTGTGGTAAAGTCGGTCACGATATAAAACAAGACTTGCCACGTTGCAGAATTTTAGATATTTGTCGAAAATATTTGGAAGCCAACACGAAAGCTCAAGACATTGCTGCCTACTTAAGTGCAATCTATTTAACCCGTCCTGATGTCAAAGAAGTTCATTTGCTTCCTTTCTTACTCTGGTGTTTGCAGGTAAAGCAGATATATCTTCCTAAAACCTTTGTTATATTAATTATAAATTCACTTTTAAAAGGTTTTAGCCAGCAATGTCGATATTAGTCGGAAAAAGGGCATTCTGATGGCTTTAGCTGGTTTGTTCAAACATGGGAAACGAGAAGATTTACTACCCCATGCATCCGTAGTCTTACGAGGCTTATTAGCAGTCAGCTTCTCAGCTTCAGAGCTTTCCATAGTCCGTAGGGCTGCTGTCAAGCTTTCGCAGCGGATAGGTACGTATAAGTAGCTTATACTGCAACACTTTGGTTTCACGCGCTGTACTTTTATCAGGCTTGACGTTCTTGAAGGCTCGACTGGCGCCTTGGAGATATCAGCGTGGTAGTCGTTCATTAGCGGTAAACTTAAACTCGTCTATTACGGGTGAGGCTAAACCGACCATCAATGGCCATGACTTTATTGCACCTGAGGAGGGCGATGAAGAGATGATGGACGTTCCTGAAGAAGTTGAAGAAGTACTCGAAGATCTCTTGAATGCCTTACGAGATAAAGACCGTCGAGTCCAGTAAGAAAGTTAACCAGATTTTTTACTAGAAATCCATGAACTATTTTTCAAAATTGCGTTTATGTTATCTAAGAGCTTCACATCAGGCCGTATAGGTTACCTAAAATTACGTGAATAAATCCTGGAAGACAAAAAGAAGTCCCACAATCCTTGTTTTAAATTGTTGCAGATGGTCGGGAGCCAAAGGATTAGGTAGAATCACGTCGCGGTTACCAAAATCGTACGGAGATCAGCTAGTAGGGTGGATTTTGGATATCTTTAGTCCCACGGAATCCGACATGGCTTGGCATGGCGCCTGCCTCGCGCTAGCTGAATTAGGTAGCAAAATTTATTACTACAATAACATATTGACCTTTTTTAGTAAACCTACCATTGAATTTTTTTCGTTAGTTTATATACTAAATATATATTATTATTATTTCATGTCTTTCTATAACCTACTTAAAAAATAAGTTTTCTATTCTAACGAACGATTTGTTTTGTGATCTCAGCTCGCAGAGGTTTGCTTTTACCGTCGCGCTTACCAGCTGTTTTCCCTGTCCTAGCGAAGAGCCTAGTGTACGAAGAATTACGTGGCAGTTTTTCGGTAGGCGCTTGCGTACGGGACGCAGCGTGTTACGTTGCGTGGGCTTTTGCCCGAGCTTATCAGCCTTCGGTTTTACAACCCTACGTGCAAGATTTAGCACGTTCTTTGATGTTAACTGCAATTCTTGACCGAGAAGCAAGTTTTTTTCTCTCTGATATAAATTACGTAATCGTCAACAGTATTGTATTGTGGTTTAGGTTCAGTGTCGTCGAGCGGCTGCTGCAGCTTTCCAAGAACATGTTGGGCGACAAGGAACTTTTCCTCACGGCATAGATATTGTAACCCATGCTGATTATTTCGCCGTGGGTATCCGAAAGAACGCTTATCTGGAAATTAGCTGTTTTGTAGCACAATTCCCCGAATATCGCGAATCTCTGATATTACATTTACTCAATACGAAAGTGTCGCATTGGGATATAAGCATACGTGAACTAACCGCACAAGTAAATGCCGCCTCAATACTTTCTGTAGATAAGTAATTTTATTTTGACTTTCGTAGGCTCTGAATAAACTAACACCTTTAGATATCAAGTTAATGACTGGACATGTTCTCCCACAAGTTATAAGAACCATCGCTACTACGGATCTACATTTAAGGCACGGTAGCGTTTTGGCAGTTGCTGAAGTTTTGTTAGCCTTGTCAGAATTGGCTCCTAGTGAAAACAAAGAAAACTATTTAGGTGAATTTATTACTTTATTATAAATATCGTAAAGTTAAGTTTATCTTTATCAATGAATAGTATAAATTTTTTCTGTATCTTGAAAACTGTTTGTTTTATATTTTGCCGTCTTTTCAATGTAGATAAAGAGTTGTTGGATTCTGTGTACAATGTCTGTGCGCAAATCTGCACCGACAAGTTTTTGCGGGGTATAGGTTCGGATATGATGAAGCAAGCTGTAGCAACGTTTATAAAGCAAGCGTCGCTAGCACATTTGCCTATACCAGACAAGTCATTGATAGGTAAATTGGAATAGAATTAGTAATGTAACAATTTCAGTTGAAATTTTCTAGAAACGTGGCAGCTAGTTTTGGAGGAAAATTTAAGTAACGTGGACATCAATGTGCAATCTGCTTCTGTAGAAGCTATTTCCGCACTCTTGGCAGAATACGGCCCTGGGATGGATCTACCTGTGCAAGAAAAAATACTAAATCGCTACGTGACAGAATTAAAAAGTTATCAGCCAGCGACGAGGTCTGGTTTCGGACTAGCTTTGGGTCATTTGCCGGGTTTTCTACTGCAGAAATCCTTAGCTTCCATTGTTGCTAATCTCATCGAATGTAGCCAGATTAGCGAACGGAGCCTGTTTTGGGCCGAATCTCGACGAGATGCTTTAAAAGCCTTAAGCGAAATTGTAAAAACACTTGGCACTGAAAAGTTAACTACAGGTAAGAATTTAAGTTACTTAATATAATGATTATACAGTATGTAAAAAAATCTGTGAACACCTAGCGTGGACTAGACTCAATAGAAAAGTTCACTTCTACTATTTACTGCGGTGGTTAAAAAATAGAAACAATCTCATACACTCTATAATGAGTTTCAAAGATTTGCGTTGTGTATAAGGCAACTGCAGGAGCTTGGGATATTATACTAAATACAGTTAACTATTTTTATTTTCCTTTGTTTAACTTTAAGGCTATGCCAATAAGATATTTATAAATATACATCCTTAAAGAATTTAATTTTTTTTAGAATTATATATATTCAACATTCAACTTATTATTACTCAGTTTCGTTTTCTGAGTTTCGTAATTTGTATGAATGCGACGTTTTCGATGTGCTTCCAGATAAATTGATACAGGGCTTTGTTAGGTGCGTTGGACGAGAGATGCTTAGAGATTGTGTTCGATGCTTTCCTGCAAGGATTGCAGGATTACACCGTCGATAAGAGGGGTGATATTGGCGCAATGGTGCGCGAAGCAGCCATGGCTGGTATCCAGGTAACTTTGTGCCATCCTTCAGAATGAAAATACTCAACCGATTTGTGCCACGACAGAAAGTGGTCCAGATAACGTGTGAACTTCACTTAGCCCACATTTTTACCCCTGATCTGAGCTTGAAAATTATGACGGGTTTAGCCAAACAAGCTGTCGAGCCTATTCAACGAACAAGGATGCTAGCCGGAGAAGTTTTTTTTAACTTGTTGTATAGGTGAAATTAATTCATCATTACCTGTAAAGCTTTAATTAAGCGAGTCATCTTATTCCAGTGAACCCTTATCCAACATTCCTGACCGAGAGAAAGTCCAGTGTTGCTTTCTTCAAAGTGAATGCCAGTCCTTGAATTGGGGATCAGAAAAAGAAACTTTCCCGAGATTCGTAAAACTTTTTGTCTTGCCTAATTATCTTCCCACGGTCATGCTAGGTTACGTAGCCACAGTTGGAGGATTGACCGAGAGCTTAGTATGAATTTTGAAAACTAAGTTAATTGCCTTTGAATTGTACGACGCTTTCTCCTGAATAATAGGTTCGAAACGCCGGAGCTCCCTTATGGGATTATTTACGGTCCCTGCAAGGTTCATCCCTGCAAGAGTTTTGTCAGAATGTGTTAGCGTTATGGGAAAAACATTTGGGAGACCGCCGTATTATTCCCTTATTGGTTCAGTTTCTACAGCAGTTTTTGGATTCAGGCATTGCAGATGAAGTCTTGGAGTCGGACGAAACTTTCGGCGCCAATTTGTTGCGCATAATGAAAGCTGAATCCGCCACAGGCGCCTCGCTGAAAGTCGTCCTTTCATACATCGATTTGTATTGTCAATTATTGCACGCAACTAAGGAAACTGCCACGAAAGCACTAACACAATTATCAATTTTGCTTTGCTACAAATATCCACGCGTTCGCAATTCGACGGCCGCCAAAGTGTACGAAGCTCTCATAACGTACTCCGATAAAATTCCCATTCCCGAAGATCAAATGGATCAAGTTCTGAACCTGCTAAGCGAAACCCCGTGGGACGACGATGTCGAAAAGTTACGACCGATACGTAACCAATTATGTCAATTAATGAACATCCCTGCTCCAGTCCGTGCGAAGAAATGAAACTGTATTTATTCTGCTTTATGTGATCAACACAGCATTGCGAAAAAAATAAACAGCTTTAAACCTAAATCTCATTTTTCTGAACATTTTGCCAAAGCCTGTAACCCGTTTCAATGGCGGACACTATGTCGCGTGCCTTAAAATTAAGGTTGCGGCTTGATCGAGCCATAACGTTCTCATCTTCGTTAGGAGGGAAAGCAAAGGGATTGAACCGGTCCAAGAATGGTAACTGGCCTAACCACCACGAAGATCCAATACCACCAAGCAAGCCTAGAACAAGAGCTGCAAAGGGTGCAAGGAAAGCTTGGGCTAGCAAAGTCAAGGTAGCAGGAATACCCAGGCTACTTAACAAAGGGATGAGAGTGGACAGGGAGCGTTTGCGAACCGAATGAGGAGCAGCTGATAGTTCGGAATGCTTCGACTTGGTCACTTCTTTTTCCTCTTCCTCGTCGTCTTCTGAAGTTTCGGGAAGTGTCTCTGCAATAGCCAACTTTTCAGGGACTTGAAACAATGATGGGACTGGGACTGGAACAATGATGTCGAGAATGTCAGCAATTTTTGCGCTTTCAGGCGTTGCAGGTGCTACCGGGTTAGCACGGGCTTCGGTAATATCAGCAGATTTAGGTTCAGGGCCCGTTAGCGTCTTTTTGTCTTCAGGAGAGCTGGCGTGGTTATCTTCATGAAGTGTATCTACGCTCTCTTCTTCAGACTGGCTGTCGTCTTCATCGTCTTCAGAAACATCGCGAGTCACGCGAGGACGACTTCGCAGGATTGTAGAGTTACGACTAGGGTTGTTGAAGAGATTGGGAATTCGGCGGCGGGTCGTCGTAGTCATTGGTGACGCTGTGGTCGTGCTGCTGGTAATCTTGAATGGTTTTTTGGTATTGCGAATAAGCGGAGTTGTAGTTGAGGGATTACGACTTGACACACTGTCGTCTTTAACATCGGGTTGAGCTGCCCGATGGGGTGATGATGAGTTGCTTCCTGTTGGGTTGTTACGACTTGAGACCTCGGCCGTTGCGGAGTTAGATGGAACGTTTGTGTTCGCAGATGTGGCATTGCTGACTATCAAATCCTGGGGACGAACAACGGCGGAGTTTACCCAACCCCAGGACAGGCAGAGAATGGCGAAAGTGACGCTTAGAAGGTGTAGCTTCATCTAAACAAAAGATACCAAATCAACTTTTTGGAATACGACTGAAAAACAATACGACTCCTACCTTTGTCGTGGAAAGAAATTCACTGAATGTCGAGCGTATTGTAAATACCCTTAAATAGTTTACGAATATCCGGGAGATTAGTCCTTTCACTGTCACTTTTACTTCGTAAATATTAATTAAGTCTTTGTAAGTAGTAATAAGGTTAATATTGATGGGTTAAATTTCCAAATGCGGAAATCCATGTCCTGGGTGATTTTCATCAAGGTCGAATGGAAGTGAAAATTGCGAAAGGTAGGTACTTGGGATGAGCACGATATTGAATCACTGTGTCCCAGGTTACAAACCTTTCGACACGTTTTGACACAGTTCATCACGGTATATAAAACGTAGGCCGGAAACGAGCAACAGACTCAAGACTTCGGAATCGCTGGTATTGCGGTATTGCGACTGGAAACGATCAAGTATTACGCCTGTGGAAGTAGACTACTGCCGGTCTCATGTTGTCATTTTTCCACCAATTAGAAGCCGTCCACTAAATCAGTGTGTGGAGAAATTGCACTGATCCAGTTTCACTCACTTCTCCTGACTTTCGAGCGAAAAGACTCTAAAAAAATTTGCACAGCACACAGGGCGTACCGCGAGTTTAGACCTCTCTCTTGGTTTCATTGCTAGCTACATGGCAAAACTTAAATGTCTTTAATTTATTTAAAAAAAATAATACAGAAAACTTGAAAGTCATCAAAGTGACGGTTGAATGTTAATGGCGGAATGCATTTTGTCTAACATCAAGAGAAAGAACACTTTCTCCAATGTATTCACCGGTCCCTCGCTGGAGTTACCACGTTCATACGTGTCAATAGCTCAGAGGCCTACATACATGTTGTGACAATAGTTATTTCGTAGAAGTACTCGTGTCTTTTGTTTATACGAGACAAACAGACTCGTGGCTAACAGACTCGTGTCATATGCGTGACCATCGAGAAATAATGTACGGTAGCGAATTTTACCATGCTTTTTGAATATATATTAAGCAAAATTTATGTAATATAACTATATTTGGGTATGTATAGGTAGACACTTTTGAGTCTGAACGATGCAGGGTACTTCAAAGCAACATGGCAAGAAAAATTTGGCTGCTCCAGCGTTTTGCATTCCTAATTGCGTGCTTCCTAATCGTTCGCTGGCTACTGCTGTACATTCCGCAAGCTCCTGCTGTTATTAGTGTTTCGTATAAGATATATCCCAGAGATTCCAATAGCAATGCAATTCATAACTTGTCTAGTGTTGCACAACTTCCAGTCGGATCTCCCATGTTGTCCGTTAGTACAAGGTAAGTTTCCGTTGAGGATTAGTCTTCTATTAACGGTGTTCACATTTACGTAGTCCCAAGATGCCACACCTTTACCAGAACATTACCATATCTGCAGTGGCCTGTGATGATAGAGCCAACGAAACTTTAGTGATGATGAAATCTGCTTTATTGCTTTCTAAATATTCGCTGAGATTTGTAGTATTTTGCGACGAAGAGGCTACACTCATATTAAAAGACGAAGTACAAGCTAGATTTAACCAAAAAATGACGTTTTGTAAACTAATATGTATTCTTTATTCAGTATGACAAATGGCCTCCTACTTATAGACGAAAATCGCATCTTGACATTAGACCGATCACATTTCCTAGCCAAGGCGCGAAGGGCGAGTGGAAGAAGTTGTTTAAGCCTTGCGCTTCACAGAGGCTTTTCCTTCCGGTAATTCCCTTTTCAATGGTATTTAACGCTTTACGCCTTCGTTCGTCTGGTTGTAGTCCTTGCTGAACGACGTGGACGCATTGCTGTATGTTGATACAGATACTATCTTCCTTGCTCCTCCGGAACAAACTTGGCGTCACTTTTCTCTCATGAATAATGTACAAATAGCAGCACTAGCCCCTGAACACGAAGACCCGGCAACAGGCTGGTATAACCGTTTTGCGAGACATCCCTACTTCGAACCCCTAGGTGAGTATCTTAATTCGTTGCGTTGAAACTAGATATGTAAAAGTTTTTTCAGGATATGTGACGTTTCATTCTTTGTTGACTTGATTATTAAATATATTTTCCATTTGTTCGTTAGGCGTCAATTCTGGAGTTATGCTCATGAATCTAACTCGTATGCGTCAGTTCAATTGGCAAGAGTATATCCATCCTATTTATGAGGAATACAAACTGAAGATAACGTGGGGCGATCAGGATATTATAAACATTATATTCCATTTTCATCCAGGTATGTCAATATAGGAAGTTATAAAACTTAAAAATAACTTTCGAAATTACAGAGACCTTGTACGTTTATCCGTGTTCGTACAATTACCGTCCTGACCATTGCATGTATATGAGCGTGTGTAAAGAGGCTGAAGAAGAAGGCATCTATGTGTTACATGGGAACCGACGTAGTTTCCATAATACGAAACAGCCCACGTTTAGGGCGATGTATGCGGTTTTCCACAATGTATGTCTAATTCAATGGATTTGTTTCCTGAACAAGGGATTCTTAATAGTTTGTACTTTTTCAGTTCGCGTGGGAGGAGGGGAGCCCTGTAAGGTCTCGTTTGTCGGACGAGCTGAAAGCAGCCTTGGAACCTACTTCCAATACTAATTGTGGTAAAATTAGACAAGTGTTTTATATGAATGTTGAACGGCTTTAAGTGGCGTGAACGTACGTGATTTTATATTCTCGAGATGCGAAACTTTACACTCGTATGACGTACTAGTCGTAGTGTTCGCGCCATTATCACTGACCGTTTCCGTACGCACATAAATAAATGCGGCTTTTTAGTGTTTAAACTGTGGTTAGTTGGTATTATGAATTCAGCGTTCCCGTTGAGTACGTTCTCCGGTTAGTGTTGCCTCCGATAAGACTACGTGCGCAGCCACGATGGTGAATCGCGTTCATATAGAATACTCGCTTAAAATCTGATGCCTACTAAACATATGTATATTAAGATCGACTTTTGAAACTTTTATGTTTATTAGGCAATGTAATTATTTCTTGTACGCAAAAATAAATAAAATAAAATGTGATTTAAAAAAGAAAGAAAAAAATACTTTACTATCAGTATCGCTTATTAACATGACGATAGCTGTAATCGATATCTGAGACGCCGCAACCTGGCAGTAAATCCAGAAAAGTTTCAAGTTCATACTACAGTGCAAAAATGTTATCAACGGAGGTAAACTACAGTCCTTTGGTTATTTTAAAATAATAATTTCGTATATGTGTCATAGTTAAAGATTGTGAGCGTACGAGGCTCGAAACCGGTCGCCACACTGAAGGTACGATACCTTTCATCGAATTCTCCGTCCATCTTCAATCGCATCCTTTAGCTATGCCTATAAAAACCGTTAAATCGTGTTTCTGTTAAGGTGTCTCCGTCCACTACGATCAAAGAAATCAAAGGAGAGATTCGTGATCTGAAACCGCATTTATATTTTGAACGCCAAGAACTTCGCTTGGAACCCCGCGGCAAAGCTCTTTCTGAATCCAAAACTATTGAAGAATTAGGACTCAAACCAAACCAAGAGTTATTCTTCAAAGTAAGGCACTCCTAATGCATTTAGCCACTTAGTCCTATTCTTATCTTAGGATCTGGGAACACAAATTGGTTACAAAACTGTTTTCTTGCTTGAATATGCCGGTCCTTTAGCCATTTATGCCTGGATTTACACGAGACCTTGGCTTTTTTACGGGATTGTTTCGACGAAAGACGTAGCACCTGTTGTCCAGTAATTTCAATATATTGCCTTTTATAAGACAGCTCTAGTAAAACTCCTTTCTTTGCTTCAGTGCCGCAGCTGCGTGCTGGGTTGTTCATTATGCCAAACGGATGTTAGAAACGATATTCGTGCACCGTTTCTCGCACGCAACAATGCCTATTCGTAACTTGTGGCGTAACTGCGGCTATTATTGGCTGTTCGCTGCCTACGTAGCTTACCATGTTAATCACCCGTTATACACTGCCCCGTGCCAGACACAGTCTCTGATTGCCCTTGGCGTTTGGACAGTAAAACACACGCTAATGCTGTTACATAATAAAAGCTAACACTGATTATTATATAACTCTGTGTATAGCTATGTGAAATTGGCAACTTTAGCATTCACTGGAGACTGCGTAATTTGCGTCCTCCTGGTACCAAGGAACGTAAAATTCCTAACCCCACTGCCGACCCTTTTACTCGTTTGTTTAATTTGGTTTCCTGCCCTAACTATACGTACGAGGTTGGCAGCTGGCTTGCTTTCACGGTGATGACTCAGTGTATTCCAGGTACGGATTCGTTTTCTTAAAGGAGTGTATAATTTTTGTGATTTATTTTTATTTTATTTTTTTACTGCAGCTGGGCTATTTACATTGGCCGGATTTTACCAGATGACAGTCTGGGCTTTGGGCAAGCACCGCGCGTACAAGAAAGATTTCCCTAATTATCCCCGTGGACGCAAAGCTATTGTCCCGTTTGTGCTCTGAAACAGATCATATAAGAAACAGCACTTTTGTGCTGTGATGGGAAATCATTCGTTTTTGATTTTTTGCTCAAGGGTTTAGGGACTTTAATTGTCAATTTTCTTCTTCAGTAATGTTGTTATTAACACGTTAAGTTTCGTAATACACTTCTTTATGTCTGATAGAGTTTCTTTATAAAGGAAAAAGCACTTTTACGTACGGAGAATTTTGTAGTTAATCGACTTGGTTCAACATTCGTCATGGCTCCGTTCTGCAGTTGTCGTAGTGCAGTTCGTGACAGGCCAAAGCCGCTTTTCGTTTGATCACCAAAGTTCATCTTCTAGTCTCAGATTCTAAAAATATTAGCAATACTTTTAATTAATTCTGAAAGAAGAAAAATTTATCAGAGTGAACAAGTTCGAATTATGCCTTAAATCATGGCATGGTTCTGTCCTGTACAAGAAACCGTGTTCTCGACTAAAGCATGTCAAGCGCCTGTTCAGCTTGGCTTGATAGCTACCTTTAATAGTTCTACTGTATTTTTACTTTGCAGATTTTTTAAAGTAGTGGAGAGCACGAAACAGTACAAATGATATAACTTCTCTCCCTTGAAAAGAATATACAAATGCATAAAAGTTACTTTGCACGGGAAAGTGTCAGCGTTTTCTGCAATATACTCAGGACTGTCAGAATTCGCTGAACATTGTACAAATCAAGTTGTTCTTGTGAAATCAATTTAACTGTTTTGTTCTAGTATAATACATTTATTGTGTAACTCGAAACAATGTAGATAACCAGATATAAAGCATTACACGTGTGTTGTTGACATGTCTTAGATCTGTTCGGAAGTTAATTCACGCCTGTAAGATTCGCAGTTTTCGTCCTGCTACACAGACGAATTTCACGTTCAGATGCATTTGAATCTCGCGGTTCACCTGGAACAAGCACCAGCCGTTGAAACCGACTAGCGCTGTAATCGGCAATCAAAATGGAAGACCCGCAGTTTGGGTTTGTATGTGTTATTTTGATCCGTTGAAAGTGCATTCCTTGTCCTAGTTATTGACATTTGGTGACCACGTTCGATAACAAATGTGGATAGTGACTAGTTTTCTAAGCCCAACACTCGAAGCGCATTGAAATAGTACAGACACATTGCTCTATTGCAATCTGACACCTTCGAAAGGTTAGGGCTCTCTCCAATTTTTTTTTGTTTTCACCGGGAAAAAGGAAATGAATGGCTAAGTATTCAAAAGAGCAAGGAAGGATCTGTACTTATGGCCCAAGAGCAATTACAGTATGAGAAAAGCTTCCAAGTCCAAAGCCAGTGAATATTCTGGACCGTCTGCTTCTGCAGCTGAACGTTTAGCAGATTATCGCGGGGAGAGCGGGCCTCCCAGTATCTCCGGTACACCTTTTTTACCTGGTAAATGATGTCTATTATTCCCAGGCAAAATTCAACTGTTTTCAAACTGTGTTTATTTAAATAGGTTCCAATCCGACGTCGCCCGAAAACGAATCCCAGTTTGCCCACGATATGCCCGAAGTAATGGAAGGCTCTGCAGGATCTTCGAAAGACAGTAGCAAGGTATATCGTCAACACATTTGCATTTGTCATATATTCAGCGCACTATAAGCAATGTCACTACATGATAAGTAATGCTGTGGCTGTTGGGTGGAAGAGTTAACTCTCTAAATATTTCGAAGTTCATTAGTTTAGCTTTGTCTATTTTTTCGCGATTTTTCAGGCTGCATTGGCAAAACAGGGTCAAGGTCCCATACAACCTCGGGTCATTGTAAGTGTTTCGGGACTTGCGCTGAACAGGAACCCCGAAAACTCAAAAATTACCCACATAATTTGTTTCAAGCTCCCTTTACCACTTACCCGATGATTAGCAGAAGACAATTTACCCGTCTCATTGCTTATTTTTGCTTTTAAATTGGTTTATCATTCTTTCCCCTTTCTTATTATTTATTTTGAACCATGTACAAAGTACGAAACATGATTCTTGACAAATCCACAGCACCATAACAAGGCATGCAGCAGTACAGTACCACAATATTTGATTGTAGTGACGAAATAGCATGGGCCCTGTTGTAGATTTGGGTGATTTGACTGCCGAAAATCGCACGTTTCTTTATGGACCCTCTTTAAAGCGTCGTTGTAAGCTCAGGTGCTGATAAAGTGTGTTTTTGCTACGTTTTCTAGGAGAAAAAGTTATCTTCTGGATCTTTGGGTGGCGGTGATGGAGCACGACCGAAAGTTGTCACAGTAAAGCATCCGGAGTCCAATAAGCCTAAACCAACAGTGAAGAAAAATAAACCTATTCAGGCCGACTTGGTATGGTTTCATTTTTGATGGTGTTGCTTTCGTTTCAACTAACCACCATTTATTTTATATGTAGGATATTTCCAAGGAATTTTCCCGTTGTAAAGAGGAAGGAGCTAAGCGTTTAGATTTGAGTAAATCCAGTGTAAGTTTTTATTTTCTTTGTCCTTTCGTTTTCAAATTTCCGGTGTGTAATATGGGGGCTGGGTGCTGTTTGGGAAGGGAAAGCATGTTTGGAAAAGTAATGTAGAGCCAAAGGCATTTTTCTTTTTTATTTTTATAGGTGACTCTGTTACCCCCATCAGTGAAGGATTTGACGCATTTGGTTGAATTCTACTTGTATGGGAACAAGTTAGCGTCTTTACCAGCGGAAATTGGCTGTTTAGTCAACCTTCAAACCTTGGCACTCAGCGAGAACTCGCTTACTACATTGCCAGATACTTTAGCTAATCTCAAGTCATTGCGAGTCTTAGATCTAAGGCACAACAAACTCAATGAGGTAAGAAACCTACATCATTGCTTTAATTTTATAATTTGCGGACAGTAACAGTAATGGAACACTGACAATCTCCCTGGCGAAGAACTTTTAGTAGAGTCTTACCGTAGGTACTGAAAAAAAACGTAGTAAAGCCATTTTACGTACTTTCTGGGCTTCATCTACGAAAGTTACAATCGTTGTACAACATTTCAGTCTACCTTGTTAGCGTTACGTAAAGTCATACTATCCTTAAGCAATGTTTGACGAAAATTCAGTGGATTAATCTGTACGGTTACAGAAATTCTTTATAAATCTAGGAGCACAAGGTAACTTCCGTAGTTTTGCGCAGTTCTCTGTAAGATAATTTATATTGTTGAAGGAATTCACAACGCCGCTTGTTAAACGTTAAGCTCGGAATGAAATTCGCCGTTATTATTATTTGAGAAATCAAGGTCGCTTGAAATATTTTCCCGAAAGTAGTAACTGAAGAATTAACTGGCAGTTTTTTCGGGAACTATCTCACAAAGGGGAATCATAAGTGTGGCTCGTGCGTTTGACATGCCTTAGCTTTTTGTTACTAGAACAAAACACACAGATTGTTTTTCACGGCTTTGTCAATAGATACGAAAAGAAACATAACCGAAAACAGGTTAGGAGTCACCTAAAATTTTATTTGTCCCAAACGAGGATAAAATGTTTGTAGTTGTGTTCTGTTTGTTTCGGTTTTTAAGGGTTTGAGCAGAGTGATATTCGTCCGGTGATTAAGCAAATTAGCATTCACGGTGGGTTTCAGTAATGTCAGCAACTAATTTGCTGCACCGGAAGTAGTTTTAATTATAGGATGCTTGGTGGATATCGAATCATTTCCTTCAACTATTCAAACATAGGGAACAAATGTAATCATATGCATTCTAAGTAGAAAATTTTATGGTTGCTTCGTGTAAAAAAGTGTCATATTTTCGTCTTTATCAACCTTGTTTCTTGTGCCTTCAGATTCCGGATGTGGTGTACAAGCTGCAATCGTTAACGACACTCTTCTTGCGGTTTAATCGCATTCGCGTGGTTGGAGATGAGATACGGAACTTGAACGTAATTTCGCAGAACACGAATTTTGAAAGTAACCTTCCATGTACCTAATGTCTTTGTATATTTTTTTGTAGAATTTGACCATGTTGAGTCTGCGGGAAAATAAAATCCGTGAATTGCCGGCTGCCATTGGCAAATTGACCAATCTAATCACTTTTGACGTCTCCCACAACCATTTGGAGCATTTGCCAGAAGCCATTGGCCTTTGCGTACAATTGTCGTCACTGGATTTGCAGCATAACGAGCTTCTAGATATTCCTCCCTCAATAGGCAATTTACGGAACCTAACGAGATTGGGACTAAGGTAGTAATTTTCATACACATTTTAAATACTTCTATTTATTATTATTAGTGTTGTATTCCTTATGCATTCAAGTTTGTAGTTTGTATTCTTTTTGTGTTGCGTAGTGATTTATTTGTATGTGCGTAAAGTTTAATAATGTAGTTAGTATTTCAGTATATAGTGTGATTAGTATAAGAAATGCAGTACTTTGTGAGCAAAATACTGACGTGTTTCTGTGCTAGATATAACCGGTTAACGAGTGTTCCCAAGTCGTTGGCTAACTGCGTTCACATGGACGAGTTTAATGTGGAAGGCAATGCCATCAGCAGCTTGCCGGATGGTTTGTTGTCAAGCCTGAGTCATTTAACGTCCATCACGCTCTCGAGGAACGCCTTTACCTCCTATCCGTCGGGCGGGCCATCCCAATTCATTAACGTGTACTCAATTAACTTGGAGCACAATCAAGTGGACAAGATTCCTTATGGCATCTTTTCCCGTGCCAAGAATTTGGCCAAATTGAACATGAAAGAAAACCAGTTGACCTCGTTGCCTTTAGGTGGGATTTTCTTTTCTTTCACCATCCTGAAAAGCACTTTTATTCACTTGTATTTCTCTTTTGTTTCTATCTTCCACAGATATTGGAACGTGGGTAAATATGGTGGAATTGAATTTAGGAACTAATCAATTGACAAAGATACCGGATGACATTTCCTTATTGCAATCCTTGGAAGTTTTAATTTTATCGAATAATAACTTAAAGGTAAACACGCTATCACAGATTTTCATGAATGAATGAATCAACTGTATCAATATTTTTATTTATTTACTCATGTGTCACTTTTTCCCTTAACGATAACGTTTTTTTATGCTTGGGATTTCATTCGTTTAGTTTTAATTTTGTAATCGTGAATGTGCTTTTGATTTTATAGTTACCTTGTGTGTGTTAGTTTCTGGTGTTTGTTCACCAAAAGGATTGCTGTTTTCGCTTTTATTTTGTATAGTTAATTTATGATTCAAAACTTGGTATTTTTTCAGTGAATTATTTATGCTTTGTTTTAGCGCATTCCAAACACGATTGGGAATTTGCGCAAGCTGCGGATCCTGGACCTGGAAGAGAACAAGCTGGAAGCGTTGCCCAATGAGATTGGCTTTCTGCGCGAATTGCAGAAACTTGTAGTACAGTCAAACCAGTTAACATCCCTGCCGAGAGCTATAGGGTAATAGGACATTGACTGTTTTCCAAAAGAAAGATATGCAGGAATTTTAATACAATTTCTCTGTACTTCCCTGTAGGCATTTGACAAGTTTGACATATTTAAGTGTGGGCGAAAACAACTTGACCTATTTGCCAGAAGAAATCGGGACCTTGGACACACTCGAATCGCTTTACATCAATGACAACCTCAATTTGCACAGTTTACCCTTTGAGTTGGCTTTGTGCTCGAGTTTGCAGATCATGAGCATCGAAAATTGTCCTTTGTCCCAAATCCCGTCCGAGATTGTGGCAGGAGGACCTTCTCTTGTTATACAGGTAACGTAGAAAGATTAAGATAGACGGTAGGATATTGACTGCTGCACCCCAAGCGAGGTTGTAGTCTTCTTTAATTACTTATCTGTTATGTAACTTGAAATCTGACCTTACAATTCATTTACTGTATGTACCTTAAGAAATGTCAGCCTTTAACTAAAGCGTATTTCTGCGTTTCAGTTCCTGAAGATGCAAGGACCTTACCGCTCCATGTGAAGTATCGTGCAGTTGAAGGGGAGTTTGGATGACCAGGCTTAGTGTCAGCAAATATTGCCACCTATCCCCGAGCTACGTTCCTTTTCGGACATCATTGCGCACCTTATATTCAGCCAGACAGTTCTGCGATCCCAACTTTGAGTTCCCCCGTACCTTCTGATCGGTGTGCCAAGTCAAGGAAAAAAAATTCAAGCAAAATGGTACGAACCTCACCAGTTCAACCCAGTCACTAGCGAAAAAAAAGTATCTTAATTTTTTGGATGGCTGACAGAAACCAATGACAGTTGTTGCGCGCCTGTTGGATGTTTGTTTGATGTTTTCTATTCATATATTAAGCTGGAAAGAAAACATTCAAATTTCGCCCTGCTTTCGTTTGTTTCCTGTCCCTTCTAACCCCCTGTTTGGTTTTATGTCTTGTCTCCCTTGACTGGGATGAAAAATGTGGAAAAGGTGCGGTTCACACTGTTTTGGATGGCCAATGTCAAAGAAAGAACTTTCTTTAAGCTAGAAAATTGACGGATCTCAGCTGTTGAGAATTTTTGGCGCGAAAAACAAGAAAAAGAGTTATTGACAGTTTTTCTTCGTCTCCCTTGTCCACCGTTTCTTCCCAACTAAAATAACAAGAGCTGTGCTGCGCTCCTTGCTTTTGCTCAAACCATGTTCACGTCCCCCCTTTGAAAGCTATTTGGATTTAAGTCTTCTTCCTGCCCCTTCGCCCAAACATACAAGAAAAACAAGCGTCTCGATGGAAAATTGTGTCCGAGGAAGGGAATTTTCTGCGCTTTTATCGACAGGGGAAACATTTCTTTCCCTGTGTATTTTCAAGTATTGGAAGTGTTTTTGCGCTTTTTATTCCGAGCTGTCTGGCGAAGTTTAATGACAAGAAGATGGACCTGTTTGATCTTTTATGATGACAAATTCGCGAGTGCCATGTTTGAGAAAGATTTCGAAAAAGAAAAGAAAAGTCTTTCTGTTTTTTGCATCAAAGAGTGAGACATTTTACATTCTGGTCTAACGCACAATGGCTAGAAGTTTTGAAATTAAGTAGTGGATGGACTTGGTGGCATGTATGGCGGATGGACAAAAGTGACCGTGGTGCTGGAAAAGAAACACTTGACACTCAGCACGTATATAGAAGTATATACTCTTTACAGAACACGAAAGAAAAAAAACACTCAACACGTGAAGTTAGGGGCTCTTTTATGTTTATAGACTCCTTTTATAAGAATGATTAGTTGAAGGTGACATGTAATTATCTTTTCAGTGGAGCTGAAAGGAGAGGGATAACATTTACAATCTAGCCTGTACATCAAGATTTCGGTGTTTAGCCCTGGACATGTTTAAAAAAAATGCATGTTAGTTTCAAACCACCCAAAACTGAAAACCCTCTATCTTCCTCAGATTTTGTAACTGTTCTTTCCTGCAACAGTGAGTCCCCATCCCAATTTTTCAGTGTAATTTTTTTTGTTTCTCATGAAAACTGGCCTTGACTGCCTTGTTTTCTGTTTCTTTCCCCCATGATGTGGATCTGGTCTTATGAAAAACTCCTTGTATTGACGTCCACAAAGAAATGAAAAAAGAAGTGCTTGCAGTACAAAGCCGCCACTGAATGCTATTTTTTTCAAATGTGTAACACTATTTACAGTAAGAAACATGTCCTCAGTCAGAATCATCGGTGCTGGTACCATAGTCCATGGATACTAAACCATTACGGAGAGGAAGTGCAGAAGAAAGACCCTGTTCAACGGATGGAGGGGAGATAGAGGGAGTTTCCTCCAGTGATGTACTCTTGGGAACAATTCCCAGGGCTTCCTTGGATAATGACAAGTTCAGAATCTTCTTGACTCGTGGCGTTACGGCGGTTTTCAATAGCGAAGTTGAGGGGGAAGGAGCTGAAAGGAAGCTTTCGTTCTCTATAGCAGACCTTCTCATTTTTTGGCGCTCCTCCGGAGCTACAAATATAAGAAATAAAAGTTAGGTTCCAAAATTAAGGTGTCACTTAACGATAGGGGAAAAGCGCGACACTAAGTTTCTAAATTCGTATGTTGCTTCTTTTGCTTTTTTTTATAGTTTACTATTGACTACTCGTACTTTTTTATATTTTAATTATTTAAGGTTATAACGAGAATATAGAAAAGCCCGTTACTTTCTGCAGGATTCAAGCGAAGTAATGACGCCATTCTATCGTCTTCTTCTGATTCGGGAAGTAATGGGATTGCCAAAGAAGACTTTGCCAACAGTGCCGCATCAGCTATTGCTTGGATTTTTAATTCTTTCTTGGATTTCTGTAAGAATGCGAAGACCGAACTTAAGAATTGTTGACGAAGAAAAGCGAAAATAAATACCCTAAACAAGCCGCGTAACGCTTGATTGGCCTCGTAATCGTCTTTAAAGCGGCCCTGGAGCTTCTGTAATTTACCTAACCCAGGGGCGGCGTCTTTCTGTTTAGCTGCATCTTTTTCCCCATGTTCAAGCTTGAACATGGCATCTGTGCCCATTTTTCTTATGACTGCCTTATCGTCGGGCACTACTTGACCATTCTGCGTTGGATCCCAGCGGTTTTCTTGCCGCCTTGCACCGGAGATTATGACGTAATCCAAGTTCTAAGAGAAATTTTAATTAAGAAATGAGTACATTTCGAGTTAATGTGAAATTATTGGACATACTCCTGGATCGGTCTTGATTTCGAAATGATTGTCGCACAGGTGACATTTCATTCTGAACTGGTAGACCGGCGTAGAATAATACATGCCGATTTTCTTCTTTTGAGCGTTGTAACGTACGCCCATGCCGATGTGGTTGTTACATCCTTCACACCAAATATTATAAGGCATTTCGAAGCGAATAATGAGAATTCCCAGGTGCAATTTACGGGCTCTTTCGCGTAATGCATGGGTTCCGTGGTATTTGTTAACAGAACCCATTTCTGGTCGCCAGTCGGGCGGGTAATATTTATTAACCGACTTTCTTTCCGCCTAAACAAGAATATTCATGACTTTTTAGTTACACATTATTATTGAAATAGATTTTTACCATTTTTATCGAGTTCTTGCAGTTTTCTGCTTTCGAAAAGATTTACTCAATTGACGACGAAGTCAAGTTTGTTTACAACTGAAATGTTTACAGTCGTTGGTCTCTACTGGCGGGGATATCGATTGCTGTTGTTTCACTTAAATATCGATTTAAAACATTGGCGCTGGATTCTTTTATTTCTGGTAATAATAATAAAGATAATCTGGAACATTAGTACCAATAACGGTACTTTTCGGTTATAACCCCCCCCTCGATTTTCTTTTTATACAAGCATTCATAATTCTGGTTTTTGACACTAATCCACTCTACATAATCAAATCTAACTACACTTAATTCGATTTTGCGATTTTTAAGCCGTATTCACTGAATTTTGCAAAAATAACCACTTTTACTGCGAGCGCCATGTGTATACGGGTACTTATAGAAAGTATAGTCTATAAATTCTTCTTATAAGGTAAGTATATTCATATTAGTAAACCCAATTCAACCTAACCTAACTCAACCTAACCTAACCTAACCAAGGTGGAGTTAGGTTAATTTAGGTTAGGTTGAGTTCGGTTAGGTTAGGTTGAGTTAGGTTAGGGTCAGCATGCTATATTTTTCTTCTAAAAGGCAACACATCCTCAGCAGTCTACCCTATGCAGAGCCACACGATTTCCTTGCATCCTGTAAGGTGGCTGAGCATAGGATAGGAATACAAGTCCTTGCTATTCCCTCTCCGGACCGGGTCACGTGACTTTGATTACAAGATGGATGGTATTTCCATTAAATTCAATTTTAAATACATTTTTAAAAAAATAAAACGACTTGTTTATTAATTATGACTTAAGCAGTTGCAGATACAATATTTCCTTCCAGTTAAAGGAAATATGTTTTTCGGAACCTCAAAGGTGGCTGCGTTTTTCAAACAATTATGATTCTTTCATTAATATTATATTTATTTCCAAATCAAACAAGATTCTTCTTGCATTGGTTCTTTGAACGAACACACCTGAACAGTTTCGGTCCCAAAATAGTAAAGAGAGACAAGCTAACCTGACAGTTTCTCTGAAATATTTTCCCCATAGTATTTGTATTGCGTTGCGTTTACTAAGAAGGTGCATACGAAGAAAATCTTTCTTCTTATTTTTTCGTCTACTTTTTTAAAAATTTTAAACCAGCGTGAGCATTAGCTCTTGGCTGGCCATTTATTGAGATAAGAAAAAATACAAGAAAATAAACATTTGCTTTTGAGGGGACTTATCACAAGGGGGGCCGTTTACAGAATTCTATAACATGGCCCTTGTTTCTTCATATATGGACATTCTCATCTACTTGATGACCTCAGAAAGACTGAGGTTTTGGCATGCATCTTATGATATAAACTTTTCAGTAGTACTGATTACACTAATGAAAATACACCTTAAAATGACAAAAACAAGGCCAAAAACGTTTCAAATAAATACTCCCTAATTTACTAAAATTGAACTTTAAAACGTCATGCAACTTTCCAGTAATAAATGTGGTATTGTGCCTGAAGCTAGATTTGCAAAGGCCTGTCCCTGTGAATATATCACTGGGGAAAAAGAAAGGGGGATAGCCGAACGTACGGAATTAGTATAGGCCGAAGCAAGCACGGTTAGTCCGGGTAAGTTGCAGAGATAGGCGCCGGCTACCCGACGGCTTGCTACACTCATCTTTTGTAATTATTGTAATTACGATCCCGGCTTTAGGAGCAACTTCATTTTGTCAATATG
>JAHZNP010000370.1:0-68613 GCA_020615345.1 Triops cancriformis
CATACTGCGGCAGTCTCTATGGTAGTACCATACGTGTAAGTCAAAACAAATTTCGAGTTTCCCCGTTTTAGCGCGTTTTTATTTAGTATTAATACATGCTGGAAGTCAAATTTTGATTACTTCAAATTCTGCATTAACAATGGAATATAAGATTTATTTATGACAAGCCGGTAGGATGGACCCCTAGACTCGTGGGGCCCTGGGCCATGGCCCAGTTGGCCCATGCGGAAAGACGGCCCTGCTAACGACCAAAACACCACTGTAAGTTTGTTTTCCTTTCCAGCGCCATGCCTTCAGCGGAGGCCGCTGATTGGCTTTGCTCCGTGTGACGTCACGCGCTCGGCGAATTCAAATTCAAAGTTCCCCCACGAGGTAACCTTGTTTCTAGGAACCTTGCCCTTAATCCCCTTTTGAGCTAACCTTGTAAAACAGAACCTTGGGCACACAAGCCAGGGAAGTTCGCAAAGTGATACGTTCGCGACTCGCTAAACTCAAGTTCGCCGTTTGCTACGGGTTCCGAAACGCGAGGACGTCAAAACAAATCCGGCGCACGTTTCTTTTCTGTGGGCTTTGTAAGCGTGTTGGCGTGAATGTGCTTATTTTTTCTTTAGTCATTAGGGGCAAGTTAATTGAATAAAGACAAATATGACTAGGTAAGTGTACTGTTTTGTTTAGAAACTCCTTCCCTGTCGTTTAGAAACTATCAGTGAACTAGTTAAAGTGATGCGTTACACGATTAGTTCGATTTTCTGAGCCTAAAAGCGTTTTCTTGTTGTAGAGCAACTATTGAATTAGGCGATGTTACACCTCACAACATAAAGCAGCTCAAACGGCTGAATCAAGTTGTATTTCCCGTTTCTTACAATGACAAGTTTTACAAAGACATCTTGGAAGCTGGAGAACTTGCCAAACTTGGTAAATTAGGACTGAGAATTGTATTCCGTAAATGAAATAGTAATTTTGCTAATTGTTTCTTCTAGCTTACTATAATGACATTGTGGTGGGTGCCGTATGTTGTAGAATCGATGTGATTGACGGCTCCAGGAAGTTGTACATAATGACTTTGGGTTGTCTCGCTCCTTACAGAAGAAGAGGCATTGGCACCAAGATGCTTGAACATGTGCTTAACGTTGTGGAAAAGGATGGCAATATCGACAGTGTCTTCCTGTAATCTTGTTTGCTAATGTCTGATTTTTAAAAAGAGTGTATACATTATATTTTCTATATTTTTTTAAAGAATCTTCGATAATGTAGTGATCAGTATCCTAGCGTGTCTAAGATCCAAATGTAGTATATGTTCTTGTCGGAATATTTGTTATATTTTTTAAATGTTACTTACTTTTGTAATTTTTCTGTTTTATGCGCAATTTTATATATTGCGGAGTTTTCGTAATTTAGTTACTTTTCGTAATTAGGTTAATAACTTAACTAGTCGCTTACTTGCCGCATTGATTGATATATGCATTTGCCTAATACGGTTTCCAACTTTCCCTTGTAGTCACGTTCAAGTGAATAACGATAGCGCTATCGAATTCTACAAAAAGTTCGGTTTTGAAATCGTGGAGACGAAGGAGCATTACTACAAACGAATTGAGCCTTCTGACGCACACGTCTTGCAAAAGACGCTCCGACCGACTCGCCCCATAGTCAGTGACGAACAACATTAAGAAGAACTAGCCAAAAGTCGAGAAGAGATGAACGTGTCGGTGTTGAAGTTCAAGTCCAGTCGTCGAACGGTCGTAAAATTTCAGGGAACGCCTTGAATTTTGTATCCGTTTCTTAACTTCCGATTCTGGGTTCTCCGCTCTCACCCATCCGGTGCAAGATGTCTTAACCTACAGTAAGAAATTCAAGAGAACATTGCAAACCTTGAAAACGTAAATAAGAAACGCCCCAGCCTTGTTAAAAACCAATTGTCCCAGGCTTTTTGTACTTTGAAACCTAAGCAAACCTTTAGACAATAAAAAGAATGCCCTTCAGTCCAGGAGTCGTTTCACTATTTCTACTGGTGATTATTTACTCATTTTAATGTTACATTTACTCCGAAATGCAGAAGTCAGTAAAATAATAGGAAGCATTAACAAATAAAATTTGAGAAGGCTATCTCATAAAGTATACATTTGTATAGTTGACCAATTTCATTTATCGCTGATTTAAGGATTGTCAGCTGCTAGGATGGTTCCGTTTTGGGCGGTAATTACCGCTTCAAAAGAATTCAGGTGCGGAAGCAAATGGTACTATAATCCGCGAAAAACGAGACCCACGATGGGTGATGTAGATTTGACGTTTCTTATTAACAGCTTACGCGTGGAACTGTTTCTCACCTGAAACTACCGTATGTGTGCCTAGACGAGATTACTCTAATCCGCGAAAGATTTAAAAAAATGACTCCTAGCGAAGCTCCTGAACTAGAAAAAGAGACCTTAGATACACTCAACGAAATCCGCAGAAATGTCATCAATTCCAACGTTTCAAGTCTAACAAATTCTTTTTCGTTCTGCAAACTGCTAACAAATTACACAACACACCGTTCATACTATCTCTTTCTCAAGAGTGCGTCTGCCTTACATGGACGATGCAATTCAACGGCCAAAGCTAAAATAGAACTTTTCCAGATCTCGAAGGCAAGCGTTTGCTGCCAGAAACGCGAACCACGCTACCATTCCAATTTCGAATTGGAATTCTTGTTACAGAACGAATACATCAATAGCTGAATTGCTTGGAACTGGTTTTGCAACTCGTGTAGTGCGACTTGCGTACTAAAATCGTATCGGTATAATCCTGGAAAGCTAATATGGACAACATCTGTTCGTGAAACACGGAAATGTCTACAAACTTGGTCCGCGTCGAAACCGAAACAGCAGCCAGGTTAACTTTCCGAACGTTCCATAACAAAATTCTTTTGAAAAAATTCATGCAACAAAGAAAATTCGAATGTATTGACAGTTTGGCGTTATCCAATGTTTTCTTTCATCGTCTGTATCTACTTTTCTTACTCCCAAGTGTACACCAACCAGGACGACCTCTGTTACTGGTTATTTCTTCATTTCGAACGGCTAAAAACAGAAACACACACATGACACGCGCGGTTTGATGTCCGTTATTTGTCGTTACTAGGTAGATATGCTTTGGAAGTTGGGGGACAAATCCTTGCAAAATATTAACAACGCAAAAAAAGCTCCAAAGATTTTTCGAGCGCGTGTTGGGGGGGTTAAACTGGGGGTTATCACATACGTCAACGGAAATTCTTCATTAATGGTAACAAAATCCTTGTCGATTACTTCGATGGGGGAAGTTTTGGTTCTATGTAAATGGGAATGTTTGACCACTGTCCTTCTGGGCCCTCAAATCTTTTGCTTCCTTTTTTCACTTCTACCGCCCAAAATTCTTTGGCACTTCTACTCCTTTCGTTTGTGTTCCAAGATTCCTCAACTCTCCAATTAGTAAAGTTCGTTAGTTACTGGACCCGCTATTGGTTTGCATTCTTTGCTGAAACATGTTTACAAGCATGTCCGAGTATTGCTGCATCATTTGCACCATCAAAGGATTGTTAGCTCCTCCCATTTCGGGCATCAGGGGATTATTACTGTGAGCTGTGTCACTCGGCGCGCTCGGAGCGCCCTCTTGGTCCGAAATGCCGTGCAACGGTTTAAGTTTATGGAGGATCGGGGCAATGGACGCTGATAAATAATGCAGTAACTCGCTGCGTTCGCGATCGGACAGATTCGATTCCGCGTCTTGGGCGGAGCTCCCGCCGGAAAGTCGTCGTTGGAGCACTAGCAGCGAGTCCGCTGCGCTCCTGAATGTCTCTATCGCCATTTCACAGGATGCTCGGCAAACTAAACGAAGGAAAAACAACACACAATGTAACTCCCAGCTTCAAACGCATGCTAGAACGTAGGGGGTCGTAATCTATTGGTTAAACATCGATTATTAATCGATTAGTGAGTTGACTAATCAATTGGTTAACGACAAATGGCACTGATTAATCTTCCGAAAGGGATCCCAGCGATGTTGGTAACACCATCACAAAGAAGCTGGCGAATCTGTCCCCAGATTTACTTGACGATCTCCTCTTCTTTCAGAGCACTCCGCGATACTTTGACGTTTCTTGCTCTTAAAAATAAAGAGTGAAGTGTTTCTGCTGTGTTTTGAAGTTGAAACGATTGTTGTGTTGTATGTGATCGTGCTTTTCTTCAATTTTTTTTAATTACGAAAACTTTTTCTAAACGTTATTTTCGTACTTTCCACAATTGCAAATGCCGGATTTTGCAAATAAGGTGTCCTTTTCATTACAAATATTAAGATTTATTTCAGAAAAAGTAAGAAGTATGACAATCGTTGTTAACTAATCGATGACCCCAACCAATCTCTAACAGTTTAATTAATTTAAAGAACTTTGCATACTAAATCGTTAATTAATCGATTACGGAAATTTGGCACTAATCGTTAACTAATCCATCATCAAAGACATTTTCTCTTCAATTTATCGCTGAGTCAAATCCAACCGATTACGACCTCAACCATAGCGACAATCCTTGCGTGCTATCCAGTGCTTTGGATCTTCCCAAAAAGATCCCGATCCGATCGATCCGATCATTTGATCGGATCGAATCGGATCTGCGGTATATCGAAAAGAGCATGGATCGGATCTTTTTTTGAGGGAAATTTACCGATCAATTCAGGTCACCTAGTGGCCGCTCTAGTAACTCGACTGACAACAATGTAGCGCACTTACAACGTGGTTTCGTAGAAGTGTGAAATGAAAAAAGTCCGATTAATTATTGCAGGTCCTGATGCTACCTTGCTTTTTTGTAAATAATACTACGCTCTTTTGTGTGAATAATAATACGGACATATATACTGTAATATTATAATATAATAATGGATCGGATCTTTGATCGGATAGGAATCTTTTCCGATCTGGATCTAAATTTTCTGAAGATTTGCATGATCGGATCGGACCGGATCGGCAAAAACCGCGAATGATCAGTGAGGATCGAAGATCCGGCGAAAAAAAGACCCAAAGCACTGGTGGTATCAACTACGGTTGGTAAATGCCAAATAAAAGGCCAAAGGACTTACGAGGCCCTCTGTTGGGATCTTTTGCCTCCTGGGGACTGAACTGCAACTGGCGCGCTACTGCGGAGGAGTCCAGTGTTAGTCTTTTGCTCGCACTCTCGGCTTTGGGACTCGGAGAAGCGACAGCTACAGTCGGTGTGGATTTTCTGAGATCCTTTTCGCTCGTCGTACGGGTGCTCAGGCCGGTAGATGGCGTTCGACGCCCAGACACCATGGCGTTCGTTGACTGACTTTTCCTGCAATGGGCAATGAATAGCAATGTAAAGCCTCGAGCTTTGTTAGGAGTTGCCCTTTCACTTACGTCACGCTTCGCTCGAAATTCATCACACGCGCTCGGACGTTCGTTCGCTCTGGCTCGCCGTCTGAACTGGATTCATCGTGGACGGCTTGGAGAATGTCTCCTAATAGTAAAATCAGTGAAAAATACTGTCAACGCAAGTTTCTCTAGTAATCAGGAGGGAAAGCTGTAATACGTTTCGTTAACGTTTTTTTAATATTATTTTCTTTATTGAACGTTGCTCGTTGCCGTTCGCTAACGGCTAAAGAGCCAGAAAGTTCGAAGACACTAGCACATTCGCAGAAAATGGAAGACAAACAGCCTACCTGTCGACACAGCACCGGTCATTCGCCTGGGCGCGGCTCTGCTATTTCCTGCGGTGGCGCTCGGCTTATTGACTGCGACTTTATTGGAAGAACTAATGGTGGGACGCATCACTGACACTGGCTGACTCGGAACCACGCCTACACGGGCCAGTGAAGTATTGGTGGAGCTTCGCGCTAAAGAGTTGATCCTGCCTTGCGTACTGGACCTCAGTATCCGCGATTCGCCTGGCTCGCTCTCATTCTAGGAAAACAAAAATGTAATCAGGTCCAAGTTCTAACCTAACTCCGCAAGACAACTTTTAAAAATTACAGCTCCTTCTCTCGCAATTACATTTTAAGGTTTTGAAACGAGAATGTTAGCTATATGTAAGAAAATAAAACAGAAATATTATATAACAAATGACAAAATTAAAACATTCCCAAATAAACCTCCCACCCTCACAATTACTTATAACGGTTCGGAAACACAAACATTAGCTTAATAATAAAAACAATAACTATAATAAAATAAAAAACCATATATTAAAATATTAAATATTACAGTAATAATAGTGAAGTAATAAATAACACGAAATGGACCAATTGTTTAAATGTCAATACAAATAAGTAAATAATAGCTAGCAACAGAAGGAAACGGCCCAAAATGAAAACCACACAAAATGACAGATAAATTAAATATCAGGAACAAGCCACGAACAAAAATACTAATGCAGGAACAGACTCACAAACAAATGAAATTAAAGAATTAAAATATCGATACCTTTACGGAAATAAAATAAAACTAATAGCGAAAAAGAAAGTTTTACTTGATTTAACGTAGATGAACTTCGGGATAAGTCCATGGTCGATTTACTGCTTAACCGACTCATGGATATGCGATTATTCGCGTTCGTAGTACTGGGAGACGCTGCTGAGCTTCTAGGTGCCACTTTACCCGACACTAATTAAAGGAACGGCAACAAACAAAGAAACCAAAAAATCACTGAATAATCCAACACCTTTCTTTCGAGAAAGTTTGTACAATATCGAGTGCAATGAGAAAGCATGAGACATTCAACATTTTGTTACAAAAAAGGAGCATTTTGTTTGCTTTTGCAAGCAGCCAAAGCACGGTGCTGTACGAGCTAGGTTTATAATCAAGTGGTCTTTTGGTACCATTGTTGGGTGGATTGGGCAAAAGTCTGCGGCTGGGCGAAGGTTGGGTGAGGTCGGATAACGAGCAAGCGCGTCGCATGCCTCCGCTCGTATTGAGGCCGCCACTGTCACCTTCATCTTCCGTGTCTCCCGAAACAGAGCCTGCACAACAATACACATGGCAGCCAAAACAGAAACAAAAGGAAACGCAAACAAACGAAAAAATTTTTTAAAAAATAACAAAGAGCCCCATCAACACATATACGCTAGCCATTACAGAAATTACATGCGAACACCCAAGTTTAGAAATGTAGAAGAAGCGGAAGCGTCCGGCAATAGACAGTTGGGACACCCAGAGTCCATCTCGGGAGTAAAAAGGTGTAAATTTCCTTGAGCAATGCCATCAGAGGAACAGCCAGTCTCGCTACGAGTCGGTTTGAAAGGTTACAGCTTCGCCTAGTGGGCGTGGTTTTAGTGTATACATCGAGATTCTGGCCAGGAGCGCATGGCAAGATGCAAAGGCGTTCGCGTTCTTTGGTTTCGTGGTAGACTGATAAGCAATGAGGCTTTTCCTTGCACAAGCTTTACATAACGTCGCTAGATGGCAGCAGATTCCTATTTTCCACACTCATAGGGAGTTCCACCAATGCAACCAGTGGAACTCGCTATTAGTCTTGGCATACCAAGCTTAACTAAGCCCTTTTATTCCAGGCAAAGTATCTCTCCAGATATAACCACTCATCTAACTTAGGATTAAACTGAATTTGCACCTTGAAATTCGATTACATGAGAAGCACTAAATAACAAGGTTGGGATGTGCAATGCTCCGTGCTCCACTCTATCTCTCTGTGTCAACCCTGCCCCTGATCTTTTTCCCTCCCTTTTTCCCTGTCAGACTTCGACCTATTTTGATCATTCGTCAACTTTAATCGACTCGATCCGACACTACAATAAAAAATAATAGTAATAATAAAAAAGACCGATCCAGAACAGATCCCGTCCGATCCGATTACGATCCGAAAACAATATTAAAAATAATTTAAGTACTAATAAGGTTTAATGAAACTAAACTGGATCCTAAAAAGGGTATTTATTACTTTTAACGAACTATACCGGTTAAAATAAGATAATGTTCTTCCCGCCGTGATACAGGGGAATTCACATGACGAGCGGCTCGGGTACTTTTACAAATGCTACTCAGTATTTCATTCAGTAATCTTAACAATACAGTTTTGGAGAGAATATCTCGTACAATTCATCGACGTTTTTTTACAAAAAATTCTGAAAAAAACTGGAACAAGCGAGTCAAATGTCAGCTTTATCCAGAAAACGGCCTTTCCAAAAATCTGATCTCAAGAGTGCATAAAGCCCTTTTAAACTAATTTCTCAGCGAAACACTAGTCAAATCCGTAGTATTCGATTAATAACCTGAACAGTTTCCTGAACTTTCCCCCACTTAATTGATCCAATACTAAATGTCGGATTGCCATTCCGTTCGCGGTAAACATTAGTTACGTTACAGTGGCTCTAGTGAACGTTTGGATCAGTTTTAAAAATGGCTTTTACCTAATAACATGTAAATAGGGACTCCAAAAACATGGAACAGGACGTCGCAAAACTTTCAAGGGCTGCCTAGTAAAGGCTGGCTAACAACTATTAAATAATAATATTAAATGTATTTAAATGCGAACAATTAACCATATTTTTATCAAACTATTAAGTTATAATAATAGTAATAAACGTAACATTATTTTATACTTAAATTAGTATATATCATTTGTAAAAAGAAGATAAAAAGCTCCAAACCTTGCATAAAAAGAGTTACTAAGTTTCGAACTGTCGTCTAATTTTAATTCGGTTAATTTCACGAAAAAAATCAATCTGATCACTGTCTTCTTATGGTACAACAGATATCCGATTAAATGAACAGATCGGATCTTTTCTGAAAGATCCTAAATACAGCTGTCAGCAGGGCCCACGAAGGCATAGGAACCTCGAACGTTTTTCAAGCCAAATTCAAATTGTGACTCCTATGTAATTATTGTTTATCTTTGAAATGGAAAAAAAGTTCCAGCGAAGAGCAATAGCTCACGCTGGAAATACAATTTCTAAAAGAAATAAAATAATAATAATAATAATAATAATAATAGCTCAAACTTCCAAGCTACAAAATTGACTTGACGTGATTTTCATGGATAATGCTTCACTGAAGGATGGCAGAGTTTAAAAAGGCGATTACTACCAACACCATCTAGCGACTTTAGTCTGAAACTGGCATGGAATGAAGCCTTACAAGAGAAGAGGGAGCCACTACCTCCACCATGACTACTGCCACCATTGTTCCCCCGCCCGGCGACCACTTTGGAGGGCAAAACTAGCGGGATGCCTACGTGTTTAGCCCATGCTGGTCTGGCTCGCCTTTCGTGTACGTTAAACGTCCCCGACCGCTTGGGCAAAGTCGGCTGACGCGCTTTCTTCTGCCACAGCAGACTCGCGGCGTTGGCGGTATGGACTTGCGTCGCACTGGTCGCGTTCGCTTTGCTCGCCAAACGCGTCGTCGTTGCCATCTTGGGCCGGGGCAGACTAGCGGCCGCACTGAGATTCGAGCAGCTCCGGGCCAGCTTGGCGGGCGTGGCGGCTGCGCCTTTCAAGTCGCATTTGTGGCTGCGCACGCTCGGCGGCACCCACAAAACGGGTTTCTTGCTCTCGGAATCCGCGAACTTAAGTTCCCACGAAATGGGATTCGGCAGACTCAATGTTCGCTTCGCTGGCAAGTGCGCGTCTGTTGCCTTGTCTGGCCTGGGGGGCTCGAGTTTCTCCAGCAAAGGTTTCGCTCCTTCTGCCACCAGGCGGTCCACCTCGAGGGAATCCATAGTCAGGCTGCTGAAGACCGACGGGGGCGAAAACGTCTTGGCGTAGTAAAACTCGTCCATTCTGGGTCGGTAGACTTCTAAGGAGTCGGTGCTGACGCTCTGAGTGGGCGTGTCCTCCTCGGGCTCGGAAGGTTCGGCCTTTTCGGCCGCCAAGACGGCTTCGAGCGCGCTGATGGCTTCGTGGACTACGCGAGAGCCACTCGGACTAAGACTACCAGCACCCAAGCCTACACCAGCGCCACCACTACCACCACGCCCATAGCCTTCCACCACCACCCCCGCCACCACTACACACCCGACACCCATTTGGCCCAAATCCACGGAAACCGCGTTTCTGGCCCATTGCACGCGCTTACCTGCTGTACCGTTGGTCACCCGACTGCCGCCACCACCGCCACCGCCACCGCCGCCGCCAAAACGCATCAACGGGGACAAGGAGTGCATTTCTGTTTCGCTGTCCGGCGCCCGGCTCAAGTCGCTGATACTCTGACTGCTCTTCAGCGTGGATCTGTACCCAATCTACCAATCAACAAAACCAAACGGTTATGAGCTAAAAAGCTTAAATACAAACAGATTCAATATTAAAAATGCAACAAAACAAGTATTGAAATATTATGAAGAAGTTTTCTCAAAAATTTGGAAAAAAAATCGAGAAGACATTTAGGGCGAAGAAAAGACTCAAATATAAAACTTGAGGCAAAACCAATCATGACAAAGATACGAAGTAACTACCAAGAAACATAAACAGCAAAACATGAAGAAAAAGTCAGGAAAAGTCAGAAAACGGCAAAAGTCAGGAAAATTTAAACAGCAAACCACGAAGATAGGAAAGTGAAATAAAGAAATTCAGGTCAAAGAAGAAATTCAAACAGAAACTTTTTGAAAATTCAGGAAGCAGTTTAAGAAATGAATCTAATAAAACCAGAATAATTTCGTTACATATGAAGACATTTCAGCAGCATTCGAAAAGAAATCAAGAGATTTAGGGTGAAGAAGAAATTCAAATATAAAACTTAAGACCCAACGTTTCGTGAAACAATGAAAAGAAAACGCAAAAAAAATCTAAATTAGAAGCAAATAAAACGGAAGTGCAAAAAGGCACAAATTTCAGGCGGATTTTCAGGATGACATTGGAAAAGACGAATTTAATGACGAGGGAGACGCTCCAATTGAAACCCGTGAAAACTGAGACAATAATTAGGCCCACGCTGAAACTTCAGATAAGAAATCCAAGGAGTGTAATGAAGGAAAGAAAACACGCAAGCAGAAATTCGGGATTAGGAAAAAGATTTCAAGCTAAAACTTAAGAAACATTTTGGAAAATCGACTTACGCTCTGCAGTTTGCGTCGCGTTTCCTCAATGCGCCGTTGCAACTCTTCCCGTTTCTTGGCAGCTTCCGGATCTTTCTGTGTGGCTTTCGCCGCGTTGATGACTTCGACATTATGCGACGCGGGCGAGGTGCCGCTGCGTGTGAGGAACCGGGAAGATAAGGAAGCCTTGCCATTATCGTCCTTATCGGTCGGGGGCGGGGATCCGTTGAGCGATAGCGCATCTGGCCCGCCCAGCGACTCGAAAGTGCTCTTCAAGAAAGTTTCCCTCCTTCCGACCCGTTCCAGACTTTCGGTGCTGCCGGACAAGGCTGACGTAAAATTGCGTTCGGGTAAATCGCCCGAGGGCGTGGAAACTTCTTCGTCGTCGTCGTCGGAATCCTGCGATCCCGACACGGATACGGCGGACTGCAGGTTGAGATGCAGCGGAAGGCCCAAATCGTGACTGCGACCCTTTTTCAGGCGGCGCTGGGATCGTCGCAACTCTTCTACGTCCATTGCGTTCACGGTGTAATCACTACAAAATATGACGGGTTTTTTTCTTATTACCGCTTCTCTTCATGTGTGACGTTGTTCGTCAATTACCTGCTTCCTTCGTCGTTCTGGGGATAGTACAAGAGTCGGTCGTGATGTTCAGGTTCGGTAGAATTACCGTCGTTGTCGGAATAGTCTTCCACGTCACCATCATGCTCCGTACCTTCAAAATCCTATCGCAAATAAAAAAAAAATTATTCGATAAATAAAATACAAATAAATAAATAACACAGTAATAAATTACAAAATAAAGTGATCAACTAAATAATAAACTAATAAGATAAATAACAAGGCAATAAAATAGATAATAAAGTAATAAAATAAATAAGAAGTAAAACGATAAACAATGAAATAGCGAAATACATAATAAAATAGCAAAGAAAAACAGAAGTCCCGCTTAAATTTCCAAAGTCTACCTCCATCTTGAGGCTCGACGCGCTACTATCGTCCGTCAAGGTGCGGCCACGCCCACTTTCAGCCGAACTTTCGCCTCCCCGGCGTGTTATACGTGACACAGGGCCCTACAAACAGAAAAACGTTGACTGAAAAAGGGAAAAAAAACGCGCCAGCTATTTTCATGCAATCTTATAAGACATTAAGAGCAAACGCCATCTGGTGGGCCAATGGTATGCAAGCAAAATGGGTGGCAAGCCGTTAGTCGAATGTCTTGACGGGATTATTATACCTGGTAAGTAGAGGTACCGTGAACAATCTCATCCAAACTACGAGGGTCAGGGGTAAAATCTTCAACGTCCTAGTGTCACATGCGAAAACCACCAACAAATTCAAAAAGCGTTAACACACAATTCTTTCGAGAGAGAAAACAAAATAGCGGCAAGACAATGAGTCCGATACACGAAAAAAGGAAGGAAATGGGAAATCGCATGCTGAACAGAAAGCTCAAACCTCTTTGGCTTGCAAGCGGAAGTCGGCATACGTCCGCGATTCTGTGCTCTCCAACGAACTGTCCTTCGATCCATCCGAGTCCGCCAGTGCTTTATCGGCCCCTGTAACATCAAAGGTATCCCAAAAGACATTATAAAACCTCTGAATTTTTCTACACTGGAAGGCATTGAAAAATTAAAATAATTGAAAAAAAGAAATAAATGAAATAAAGAAAATAAAGAAAAATAAAGGCAAACCTTGTCCCGAAGGAAAAGGAATCACACTATCTCCTTGGTAGAACGATTTGACAGTGATTCCCGGACCGGAAGTGTCTACCCGCTGAGCCCAACGACCTTTGGGGAAGTCCACATTCTTCCCTTGATGACTCGACGCTTGAGATTTGGTGTCCTTCACATCTGTGATCTGCTTTTTGGCCCACAACGGCAGTTTCCCCACGCTAAACCTGCAGTAAACGCAAAGAACCATATGAGAGGAGTCTACAATCTCAAAACGCAAGAAATTATGAGCCCATTTAAAAAGTTGAAATTACAATTTCAACTTTCTCTGAATTTCTCGAAGAAGCGATAAAATAACGACAACTGGCCACATCTTTGACAATTTTGTTACCTATAATCGATCAAATCATCCCCATTGGCGTTCGGATCGAGTAATTCACGAGGAGGAGAGCCAAATTCTTCATTGTCTGTCTTCACTTCATGTCTGGGAGATGAACATCCAATTCTGGGGTGAGAATCGTGATTTAGTTTGAGCTTCTTCAAGAAAAACGGAACCAACCTCGAATCTTTGGCCTGGCGAGCTGCTTGCTGCGCCAGTCTGGCTTGCATCGTGACCGTCATTTCGTGCGGCACGCGCCAAATGAACATGCACCCATCGCCGGCGACGGAGATCAAATGTTTCGAGTCCGCCGTGAATCTGAGGCCGGTGACGATCTCGGAATGGCCGTACATGGTCGCCAAACACTCGCCGCTATAGTAATCGTAGATGCACAGCGTTTTGTCCGTACAACTTGTGGCCACGTACAACCCACTGTTGTCCAACACCAACTACGCCAAAAAATAACAATCAATGCAATCAAATGACTGATTATTGGGTTTATTTTTCATGTGTGTTACTTATTTTTTGGCCTAATTAAAAATTAAGATTTCACAGGAGCCCTGAATTCCGTGATTTTCCCAAAAATTGCAGTTTTCCCGTGAAAATCGCGAAATACCGTGTTTTGGGGCCCTTTTGCCCTCTGTTTAGCCGATTCTTTGCGAAAAGATAAATCTTAGATGTTAGCAATTGTTTCCGAGTCCTACTCGGAAAACAAATAAACTTTTGCTAAAGCTCCTTTGCGCATGCCACGATAGCTTCAAATAAGCACTCTGTGAACATATCCTGCCAGAATCGAGCTAAACAGTACCCGAAAGGAATTTTACATGCTGATTGTGAAAAGCTCTTTCGCACAAGTTGCAGTGTTACATTAGATCACACTAGAAAAGGTTCAATTGATCGTCCACTTGAAATCAAGCGCACTCTTAAAAAAGAGAGGCATCAGAGGTGGATTCTGGATAAGTCTGTATACTTATCGCTAATTGCATAGTCCCAAATTACTTCAAACGGATTTTTTTCATTCTAGCATTAAAGACGAGCTGTGATATTACAAGTTAATTGGACCTTTTAAATATTTCGATTATATTTTGCAGCTAGTGTTGAAAGAAAGCCAACCTGTGCGAACCATGCCACGATGCCGTGATTTTTGGTCTATTTTTTAATCATAGCCGTGTTTTTTCGAGAAAGTTTCCGTGATTTTTAACTAAACCTACTGATTATTATTAGATGTTACGCATGTTTGCTCAGATTATTTTTAAAACCAATTTACGTAGAACTAATAACCTCCAAATGCTAGGAAGAAATCAATGAATGTTTTATCAAGTCCCACGGAAAGTTACTTTGATTAGGCTGCCATCTTCGGCTACTGCACCGCGGAAGGTCTTGCTATGTTTGCCCGTACCAGTATTGTACACCCGGATGCTGCGATCTTGGCACGCGGTGAGGATGTGTTTTTGGCTTTGGTCGACTTCCATGTCATACAAGGTGGTTTTGCCGACAATGTTGCGTCCACGGACGAACTGGGCTTGTGAAGAGGAGGGGCCGGTGGTTTGCAACTGGCGGAAGATGACCGACTTGTCGGCGGCGCAAGACACCATTTGCGTCGTGCCTTGGATTTGCAGGAAGCGCACCGCCGTAATGGAGGAAGAGTGATCATCCAGAGTTTGGAGGAAGGTGTAATCTTGGTCGACGCTGAACACGTGAATCAGACGATCCCGAGAGGCGGAGGCGAGGAGTCGGAGGCCCGATTCCAGTCGCGTGTACTCCAGACACAGAACTTCCGCGTCGTGGGCTTCGATTTTGAACAACTGATCCATAAACTGAATCTCATGGATCCTAGCGCAAAACACAATAACAACACAAGTTAGAAGACTTCCTGGGTCTAATATTCCCGTTACAACAACCAATAACGAACCTGATGTTGCCTGCCCGGTCGCCGGAAGCCAGATGTTTTCCATCGGGGCTGATTTTGATACACCTGACGCCATTGCGTCCATCGTAGTTGCCTTCGGTTTTGTCTCCACTGCCTCCCGCTGCCAAATCTTGATCCCTTAAGAAAGTTAACTCGGGATCCACGTACAGAACTTTCAGTAATTCCTAGAAAACCGTTGGAAAAGAGCAAAGCGGGAAATATTTCAGAAAGTATTGATATCGCCTATCGTAACCAACCCCCAACTCATTCCCATACCAAATATTACATACATAAAAATATATATTTGAACATCGATTTCTAGCGCCAGAGATAGACAAATACAACGACAACGTATTCCAAAGGTCGGTTTCGGTTGCGCTAGTGGGAAGCCGCCATTGATGGTCCGCTTGAAGTTGACTTCTACCAGTGTCGCTAGGATACCAGCTTTACTTTCACTATTTGACGTATGCTATAAACAATATAATGCACTGCTATACTAGCGACGGTGGTAAATATCAACTACAAGTGGACAATCAATGGCGGCTTCCCTTTAGCGCACCCTACGAGCGCAACCAGAACTGTACTCCAGAATGCGCCCTATTGTCACGATTTTTGCGTAAAAATCGTTCTAAAATCTCGAAAGGAAGCTTGAAAATGGCGCAAGGGTTGAAAAGCTCAAGACAAAGCGGTTATGAAATTGCGAAACACCAATTCAATCGTTTTTGGAGGTCTCGGCGTAAAAAAAATATGATTTAACTTAAAAGACAATGCGAACACTACAGAGCGGATAAAAATGGCCGATAGCATTTTAAGCATATCCAATTAGCTCTCCTGCTTTACGAGCCGGAAACCTCAACTTTGAACTAGTCAATGATGCAAACCAGGAAAAAAAAAATTATAAGAAGGGTTCACGCGACTGTCCAAGACTAAAAATACATTGATTTTTCAGTCATCCATATCGAACATCTTCAGGCAGAAGAATGGCAAAATAAATTAGAAAACACAAGGGAAAAAGACTAAGCGGTAGAATCACACCAGCTAATCTCCCAAGTTTTCCGCCTCATAAATCTGTAACTAAACGTCTGAAATCTGTGCATACAATTGCAAGAGAATGCAGATACGGTCTAGCAGACTCAAAAAGACGCGAATTAAAGTCAAACAAAAGCTAGCTCGTAAAAGAGAGCACCAGACCCATTAGCCAATCATCTGCTTATGCTCGTTTCACCCATAACGACCGTAACTGATGATCGAATCATTGCATTCTACGTAACATTGCCCCCCGAGGCGGAACTTCACGAGTGGAAGCTGGCTCGTCAAACACATTGAGCAAAGAAGCCCCCCCCCCCCAAAATAAAAAAACTCAAAGTCAAGAATGCGATGTTCCAAGTTCAGCCAACTTACGTTGCTATAAATATTGCGTTTGTACAAGGTATTCGTGCTCATATTGGCATCGAGGTTCCAGACGCGGATCGTGTCGTCGCTTGAGCACGTGACAAATGAGCCAGCCGGCAAAACGCCCTTCATGCCTTCCCGTAACGTCGGGTACGTCTCCACTCCCCATATACACGCGGCATGGTACAAGAAGGAATGCGATTTGCCCACCTAGGGAGTTCCATATAGTCTGATTAATGCCATCTGTTCCCCGATTCCGGCTCTCCCGAGCCTGTCCAGCTTGGCAGGTTTCATTACCTTTCGAATGTCATGCACATCCCACACGTATAAACTCCGATCGCTATAAACACACGTGACTTTATGGTTCGTCTCGTCGTAAGTGACAGCTACCGTATCCGGATACCGCGCATTAGCGGGATGCGACGCCATATGACTAGGAAGACAAAAAATGTATTAAAAAGGGGGAAAAAAAGATCATCATCTTCATCGTCTTTCATATGGCTTCCCCGTACCTGATGGAAAGACCTTTGCCCACATCCACCCCCAGATAATGGGTACGGGGCAAAGTCGTCACAAACTGCAAGGTAAAAGGACTAAAACAACGGACGATGCCATCTGCGCATCCGATGAAGATAAACTGCTCTCCAACCACCAAACAATTGGCACTCGCTGTCTGGAAAACGCCAAAAACTTTAACGTCAGTACCAACTTTAATCTGAGACTGAGTAGACTCCGGATTTATTTTTTTACTCAATTCATCAACAATTTGTAAATAAATGTATACAGGCTAATTATCCTTTAGGCTCCTTATGTACGCACTTTTTTCTCGCGTAGCGTATGTAAGGCAGATGATTATCATTCAACCGCAAAATGAAGTAAACAAAATTGAACGAAATCGACCAATGTATAATATATAAAAAACTGGTACGGGGTCTACCGTAAACTATATGCTATCTGAACCAGGTTTTTATGCACTTTAAACAAAAGCAAAATCTTTTTCCACATAATTCCATACAATCATTTTATACTTTCTGCTCTGTGCGAATGGAACGTATTTAAAATTATACTAAGATGGAAAGCCGAAAACGCGACCAACTCATGAACACAATTTCAGCTTTTTTACTGTATTAATTAACTGAAGCCATAAAATGCATAGTCGAAAATCGAAAGATGTGTTAGTTCGGAAATCGAATGAATCGATTTCGACCCCAATTCCAAACCAAGCTGGCCCAGTTTGATAAGAAAAAGTGAAAGAAAGAGAGAGGAGAAAACAAGATTGGTGAACTTACTCTCAATTCGACCCATTTGTCCAAAAGGCGTCGACTGTTGAACTCGCACAACAGTCCGGATTTGGTGATGGCGTAGGTGGAATCGCCCATTTCCCCTCGCCCACATGCTACGTCACAAAAGTAATTGTTGCGCTGTTCACCCAAGATGGCCGAACGACCCATTAACGGTACCGGCTCCTTGTACTGCACGGGCAAACAAGAATTCAATAAGTAAACCAAAAACCAAATCAAATCAAACCTTCTCAAATTAGTTAATATTACCCAAAATAAAACAAAACTCCTCTAAACTTCAATAGCTCATGCAAAGAAAAAAATCCCAGAAACTGCGAAACCTACGCAACCAGCAATCTGCCTACGCTGTCTCAAAACTAAAAAAATACAAAAACTGAAATAAAATTCACAAGAAAATAAGTAAAGAACTACAAATAAAAAATATATAATAAAACAATATTGTCACATCATTCTTTTTCCCAACAAAAAAAATCTTCGTAATAGTTTGGGATTCTTACTGAATCGGAAGCGAACAATGAACAAAAGTAACGGGAATAAAATGTACAAGAAAATACATACAAAGGTGGAATACAGGTGCAAACAATAATGATATAATAAATCGAATCAAACCTTCCCAAATTAATTACTATTACCCAAACTAAAAAATAAACTCCCCTAAACTTCAATTATTCATGCAAATAAAAAATCTCAGGAACTGCGAAACCAAGACAACCCAACAATCCGCCTACGCTTATTCTCAAAACTGAAAACAAAATTTACGGGAAAATAAGTAAAAAATCGAAATGAAAGATAAATAAGAATAAACTACTCCCAAATTAATTTGTTCTCACAAATAAGAACTTTCCTCTATTAGTTGCGATTCTTACAGAATCGGAGCGAAAAATCAGGAATCATATGTAAAAGAAAATAAGTAAAAAAGTGGAATATAAAGATACATATGAATAAAATATTCTCAAATAATTTTGCCTTTCCCAATAAAGACGTTTTTTAGCTGGTTCGGGATTCTCACTGACTCGGAAGCGAAGAACGAACAAAAGTAACAGAAAAGCTTACTTTGGCTGAACGGGAGTACTCCAGGTACCAGAATTTGACATGTCGATTGCCCACCGTGACAAAATACGATCCATTCTCGGCAAACGAGACAGCTTTGACTTTGGAAGAAACTTTATTGGAAGCGACTTTGGTCCCCGCCCGCCAATCCCACACATTGACGATCATGTCGTGCTGAGAACCCACTGATACCACGTACTTGTGGTTGGGCGAGAACGCCTAACAAAATTTTCCAAATCAATTGACCAGGCTCTCATTTTTTTCTGCTTTACAAGTGTCGATGGCAAGTACTTAATTACAGGTACGAGCGCCGTCATTCTCGATCCAAAAGAAAAAGAAAGAAGCAAATTTACCACGCAGACGATGCCGAATTTGTGGCCCATAAACTCGGCCACTGGTACGCGTTCCTGCAAATCCCAGACCCGCAAGGCCGGCTGGTGACCGCATTCTCCCGTCGCCAGGTACCGGCCATCGGCGGAGTAGCTCAGCGCGGTGATCGTTTTACGGGTCACGTTTTGGAGATGACTTTGCTTGTTTTTCCGCGGGTTCAGCAACACGACTGTACACCTGCAACATGATCATCAATAAGTCAATCAACATAGACAAAATGAGGAAAAGATGTTAACATTTTCTCTTTTCTTTTTCAAACTATTGCCTGTTAATTTTTCCTAAAGGGTTTCAAAGCTTTCTTTATGGTCACTGTCTACCCTTGCTCTAATTTTACACGAGCGGCACGGCAAACGTGAAAAATTGCATTGAAGAGTTTTTAACAGCCGTTGCGAATTCTTTTCAGCATTTTTCGACCAAAAGTTTTAAACGAAATTGAGAATTCTGAGGCAAAAATAACAAATTACTTATGCAGAATACACTTTCTTGGCCTTTTATCCCGTGAAATCTCTTTATTATCTTCGAGAGATTATCACCTAAGCCTTTATTCGAGAAAAATTAAACAAAAAACGTACAATTATTCATGTGAATTTCCACTTTTTTTTAAGACCAACGATGTCGGAAAAGCAAACCTCTTCTGCTTTCTTTTACAATTCTCTTACTCAATAAATTGTTCTGTTAATTTTCCTTTAATTATATGAATTGTTCTATTTTTGTTCGTTGGAGGAATTTGGTGAGTGCATTTTTAGTAAAAATCGCTCGTGTGTCATTCTGTCATCGAATCCCATTATCTTGTCCAATGCGTTCTAGCTAGTTTTAGTGAGATTTTCCGTGTAAATCGGCCGTAAGAGCAAGGCTCTATACAGTGGCCTTAAATTTTTGTCTTGTAATCACTGTCAGTCTGATTAACCCCAAAATGATATAATAGGCGCAATCCTCGGTAGGCGTCGGAAATGCACGCAGAAATGCAAACCTTTAACAAATTGTGGAAAAAGATATAAATATTCGATACAATTTGTCTAAATTTTCTAGTTGTGTTTCTCGTTACGGTTCGTTAAAAATTTAAACGTAACGGAAAATAGGCGCAGTCCTACTTTGTCAAACGGAATTTCAAAACGGAATTTCAAACGGAAAGTAAAAAACTGTAATGAAAAAAGTAAAAAATAAATCAGTCCTAAGGCACGAAAACTCGAACACAAAACTCGAAACACAAAGACTCAAATACGAAAACAAGAATAATATCATAGGCGCAATGGGGATTGAAAATTCAAGCAGAAATTAAAACTTCAAGATCAGCAAGTAAACCAAAACCAATAAAACTGAAGAAAAGCTTGAAATATTCGCCACACTTTATCCGAAGTTTCTTACTGTATTCTTCGCTATGCTTCATTTCCACAAATGAACGTAACAAAAACAGACGTAGTCCCAAATTGGAAAATTAAAAAGTAAAATAAATAAACAACAGAAAAAGCCAAAAATAAAAAATCAGTCCAAGGTACGAAAACTCGAATTTGTTCAACGCGTCGGATCCACTTCGTTATCCATCGACATATTTCAACCTCAACCGCACGAATTGGGCAATTTCGCCCCTTTTTCTACGAGAACAATCCCCTCCCACTCTTGTCTTGGTCGCCCGGAGTCCTATGTCACCTACAATCCCAACCACTCTAGTTGCATTGTTCTCATTTCCCCTCCTTCCAACACTCACGTTCGTCACTACAGAAACACCGTACAACGACTCCCAAACTAGGTTAAGCGTTTTTATTCAATTTTTACCCTTCCAGCTCACGAGATTACTCAAACGAAGAGGGCAATAAAAGAAACGTAACCAGCTCCAAAAATTGGCATATCCATTCCCTTCAACAGGTTTTCAGCTGCGTCGCAACACTCGCCAACACGAGCCATTCTAGAGTGAAGACAGGAAGTCATGATGGCTCTGATTTCCCGCGATTTCTTCGCCAACAGGTAAAGAAGGTCATGGGAAACCAGGCCAATTGTCTCACTCTTTCCCTGGGATGTCTTTCCTTTCACGTGCTTATTTTTCTTTTCATTGGGTAGCTGTGTTATTTCACGTGCTGGTGGTACCCTTTCCCTTCTCTTCGATGCTTGGCACAATCTCCCTTTTCTTTGCCTTGACTTCCTCATCATTTCCTCGTTAAAAAGCAGTTCTGCAACAGCAAAGGCTCACGCTGGTCATAATAATTAAAAAAAAGCAGTTGTGCATCGCTAAGTTGCAGCCCAGAGCACGTGTTGCATGCGTCGAACGCACCCAATGCCTGCGCTCAGCCCTTCAACGCGAAGAAAGAATCCGAAACCTGTTGGTCAAAGGTTTCTTAGCCTCGAGTTATGACTCTGACGTCACGTGTCATGCCAACTGAAAAGGTTGAATTACACAACCTGACTGCCCGCTGGCCCAAAATTTGGCATCAAACGAAACTGCGTCGCTGGATCGCCCGCAACGCTTCTCATATTGAACGTTTATTCGTATGGTGATTTTATAATTGCAATGAACCATTTTTTTACGTCATGTTCTTCTATCGTGTATATTACGCAAAATAGATTTCCAGCTCTCTAGAATGCCCTGAATTTAACTAACTTAGCCTAACTTACAGTAATTTAAACTTCTCCCCATTCATTTTTCATTTTTTTAGTACGTGATTTCTTTAAATAACTCTTCTTTAATGATCTTTCAGTTATCAATACAATTTGAAATACTTTAATTTTTCATAAAATGGGAGATGTCTACGAGGGTAATGAAATACAGTCGAACTCAATTAAGGCCACTGTATACTGTCCTCTTATGGACGCTTACATGGAAAACTTGCGTGGCTAATTTCAGATTTACCACTCAATCTTTCTGAAACTAATCTTGACCGTAATGTTTTAATTGATAATCTAATTGATAATTAGTTGACAATTGATTTTCAAAAATAATCTGGGTATTATTAATTTTAATTGCCGGGAAACAATAATAAAAATATCTGCAACAGTTATGGAGTACTTTTCCACGAAATTTGCTCGTTTCTCCCTTTCATTCAATGTAAAATACGAGAAGCGATACACATTTAACTAACTAATACCCTTGTTATCCCTTCAAGTGATTGTCTCCTCACCCTATCTTGTAATAAGCCCGAGAATACTTTCCCTTTTTTTACCCCTCCCATCCCGTATTATGACTCCCCTTCCCCTTTGTATTTGTAGTTCTCATTATACAAGTAACACCTTATAATGTATAAAAAATGTATGCAACCGACCATAGGCACGAGCCCACGTCGGGAATGAAGTAAAAAAGAGAAAAGGTATCCAGTGGCCTTAGTTGAATTTTGTTTTTTTGAATACTCTGCGTAACTGAATGAAAAGTTGACGGTCTCGTTTTAAGCCCATTTAATACAATGGAAACCTAGTCCTTTATATTGAATAATGGATGGTTGAATATTCCACTTTACTGCAAAAACCTTTTAAAACCTGCTGTATATCTTACAATGCTAAATAACTTGGTTTATTTGAATACGGATCTTCGGCAATAACCTTTGACACCAGAAAGCCGCAATATTCCAGGAAATGCTTGTAGAGATCTTATGCCCCAAAGAAAGCGAAAAAATCTTCACCATCATCTTTGATCTTTCACCGTTGACGGCGCACAAATTAAACGATTTGCCAAGTTAATGTTTCGCCGCAAAGTTGAAAGAGTGCAGCAAAAATGGATAAAAGGAAGAACTCAAGTTTGTGGCTAGCTCAGGGAGTGAAACGTTAAATCTCTTAGCAAAGAAAGAGAGACAGGGTTCAATGGCTCAACGATTCGAACCAGTAACGGAACTTACGCCTCCAACATCATTAGCGTCCGTGTTGCATGCAATTGATGTCATTCGTCGGTCTATAGATAACACGGGTTCCGAGAGATGTGCGCAGTTATACGACTTAACGACAGTTTTGCACAACGTAAAAGACAAGAACGCGAAAAAAGCGTTCAATCATGGATTGTTTCAAAAGAAGAATGGTTAAAAAACTTGACTAATTTGATTATAAATCCAGGATAGGAAAGATTTACTATTGTATCGTTCAATACGCATTTTTTAGCATGCTATAGAGGCAACGTCGGCTAATACTCCGCATATTTCAATAATGCGAGTCCGGTTACGTGCCTATTCAAACAAGCGTGTTGCACTATATCTTTTTCAACTTTTTTAGTCCTTGATTCCTTTAAATAACTCTACTCTTTAATGACCTTTTCATTATTTATATACTTTCCAATCTTCTAATTCCTCATCAACACCCAGATGCCTACGATAGAAATGAAATGAAAAAAATTTGCTACGAATTTGTCCTACGGGCGGTGTAGATCCCAAACAGATTTTCTCTTTAAAATTCAATACTTTTACTACAATAATTAAATAACGTAATAATCAGTGATCTATGGCGTTGTAGCTAGGTACCGTGACTGTATTCTTGCGGTTGGCAATGGAGTCTGGTTTGGGTACCAGATTGAAGGACAGGACAGCAAGACAGGCAGCTATTGTTTGAAAAAGAGGGGAAAGGTTGAAACCCCTTTCGTTTTTATCGAGTTTTCCACGGGTAATTTGGTTAGAAAAGTTGAGAAAGAGGAAAAAAGCCATAAAGGTTAATGGTATACATTACCCCGCCGGATAAGCCACTAAGCCTGTGGTTGGGTGGCAGGCTAAAGCTGCGTTACTGGACACCGTCAGGCCAACAATTCGTTCCAGCCGAACCTATACGTTTGGAAACGACAAAAAAAAGAGAAAATCAAAAGTTAGAGCCTTCTTAATCCAGCACGCCAAGACAAGCAAGAAAACAATACTCTTCTCTCTTTCCTTCGATTTTTTGGGGGTCAATAACGCTTAAAAAGGCAAAAATATTGCTCCATGGCAATTTCCGTCCTGGGAAAGTGACATTGCACAATATTTACCTGAAAAAGCTTCGAAATCAGACACAGTCTTGTATCTTAAATTTCAACTGGTTCTGTCTAAGAGTTGGCAACGATCTTTCCCAACTGCGCCAGCAAGTCTACCAAAGTTTGGAATCTTCCAAACTTCTCTAACTGTTGAGAAACTTTTAAGAAACCAACGACCTTTCTATATTTCAACCCGTTTTCCACATTCTTTTGCAATTACCAGATGTTTCCTAACCGTTACAATTTCTAAAGAATAACAAATCTGTATTTCTAAAAGTCACGAACTTATCAGAAGTTCTCAGTTTACAGTAAATACTTTTTTTCTATTTACTAGAAAAATTTCTCCATGACCAAAAAACTTGGAATACATACAAAAAGATTTCTACGAAAATTCAAACTTCTCAAAGACCTTTCAATGTTCCAACTCGTTTTCCACATTCTGTTCCAATTACCAGATGTTTCCTAACGTTTACAATTTCTACTTTCTAAAGAGAAGAAAAATTTATTTTTAGGAATCATGAACTTATCAAAAGTGGTCAAGTTTACAGAAAATATTATTTTTTGGGAAAACTCCAATTCCCAACAATGATAAGTTTCAAGAGGATTCCAAATTGCGAAATTTTTTTATTTGTTTAAAGACGAACCATATCGTCCATCCAACGTATTAACGTCTACGGCTCTCTTTTGGGTTTGTGACCTTGCATTGGTGGAAATGCTACTTTCCATCCTTACCTTTTCTAGATAAATACATTTCAATGTCTCAACAGGTTTTCCATATTCTTTTGCAATTTCCAGATATTTCCTAACGTTACAATTTTCATTTCGTAAGAAATGGTTAAGAAAACATCTACGTTTCTAAAAGTCAGGAACTTATCTAAAGTTCTCTGTTCTCAAGAAACTTAAAATACCTACAAAAAGATTGTTATGAACATTCCAAATTCCCCAATAATTCTATGATTCAAAAGGATTCCGAATTTCGAAAGAAATTGTAAACTAAATCAAAACAGAAATATCTCAAAATCAGCTCGTATAAATAATCCTAAAGTTAGCAACTCTAATTTTTACAGGAAAATACATTAAAGTTGTTAAGAAAAAATCCAAAATCATTTCGTAAGAAAACTAAAAAAGGGCATGCATTATTCGTCTAAATTCTTAAACCCGATCCCGAAAAATGAAAAAAAGGAATATTACAAAAAATGGAAAAAATCGCGTAACAGTGGATAAGCCTTGAAGAACATTAAGAACGCGCTCCCAAATTACGTTGGAATTATGAGAATGTTCCCTGCTGGGTGCATACAGGGCGTTTCTCCCCTTGCCCACTTTTTTTCTTGGCCCATTCTTTAGCTCAAATTACAAATTCTCCGCCCTTGTGAACTTTGGGTGGATATTTCAGAGTTGGAAAACTTCACAGAAGCTTCCAACCTGACGTAACCCAGTCTAACACTTCTAAACTTCATATTTACAGGCTGAACAATACTTCCTCCTCCAGTTTCCGTTTCCCTCGCCAAACATGTGTCCTAATGACGCCATTGCCTACTCAGCGAGAACATCGCTGTCCCTGGAACAAAAAGCACTGTTTAAGATACAAGTTTGTATTGTAGATAGGTTGTATAGGATGCGCTATGCCCGCCAAAACTCACTTCGCATATTAATTAACGCCTCCCAAGGTCTTTTTTATCTTCTTTCCCTTTCGCGTGCAACCTTTCACGCTATTTCTAGTGTCCTTCCTGAATTTTCGTCCTTTACACTTTCCAAGACCAGGACTGTGCGAAACTTGAATTACCACCTTTTTATTTCCACCTTGGATCAATATCGATAATGGGCCGGATTTCCTTCTCAATAAAAAGACGTTAAAAAAAAGAAAATATCCGAGTACCGGAACGACAACAGGTAATGTCACTTATTACGGGCAATTAAACGAGTCGCGGAAGTAAGAACAGGACGAAAATCGAAAGTTACGATTCTACTGTCGCTTCTCTAAGTTCTCTAGCAAAATCCCGCCGTGCAGCAAAACGCTGCATTGCGTTCTCAACATCACAATTTGAATGACAAAATACAAGTAAAACTGCAAAATACAATTTAAATTAAAATGTAACATGTCTTAATTGCGTTACTTGAAGTTCACTACAAAAAGTTATGAAGTGCATTGCATTCTCAACATTACACAGTCCTACATGTCTCAATTGCGTTACTTACGTTAAATTGTACACTTGACGACGTGAACAAACTCGTTTCCAGCTTCACGGAACGTAAAAATGGGGAATACTTATCTTTTAAACATGAACAGTAACAGAAAGAACCAGTTTAACGAAAAGCAACCAAGTTTACCTTACTGACCGACAGAAACGGGTACGGCTCTACCATGGACACCACATTATCCGTACCAGTTTTTATGCACTCCGCGCAGTCGTTCATGTAATTTACGCTACGTTGACAGTTAACGGAGTACGCAAGATCATGTCGTTCAGCTCGTGCAGTTGACAAGACATAATCATTGCTTGTGACTGTAATTCTCTAAATCGAGTTACTTTTTTAAACGACTATCTATGATCAACCAATAAAAGCTTCATGTCCCCCCCCCACAAAAAATGGTACAGGTTTAACGTAACTGGCACACTAACTGTACCCTTTTTCTGCGCTTTACATAGTCTCGACTTGAAAAAAGGTAATCATTACTCGTAATTCTTATGTTGCAACGCGAATTACTTCTCCAAAGTAGACGAATGAAGTCAATCATCTCAGGTCTATGTCCTGAAAAACCTGGTACGGCTCAAACGCCCAAAATATGCAGAATGTACCAAGTTTGTATGCCCCTCCAACAATGCTTCCAAACTCAACTCGTTTCGAAATTAAATAGCAAAGATAATTCTCCAACACTGAATCCCAAGTGTCAACCTTTCCTCACACACTGTTTAAACCCTGCAAGTTGCCTTAACTCCAATTTCCCTTACAAAAATACATTATTATTCGTCTTTTATTTGTATTCGCCATTATTCGTCTCCGGAAAACTTGTGCGTCCCAACTTGCGCCAAATGACCTCCTCTCTCATTAATCTCATCATCTTCTGCAACCCCATCCCATTTCATCCCCCGCGGGGCAAAAACTGAATACCTGGCCCAGAGCGACAAAGGACGACTGGGCTTCCTCCTTCTTGTCCGCCCCGTCCTCCAACCATGAATTGGGCTCGGCATCTTGACTCAACAACAAGAATTCGCGTTCCAACGAGGATTTCATTCTCGCTAGGGACCCCAAGCGTGCGTGGGCTGCGTCTCCAAAACACTCTTGCAATCCGTGGTTACGCTAAATCTCTCCCACTCCCTTTCTCCGCCTTCCGCCCCCCCCAAAAGCAAACCGGTCCAGGTGATTTGAATGAACCCACAACCCAATGTTTCCAAGACGGCCAACAACCACGCAGAAAAAAAGAATGGGGAAAAAAGAAAGAAAAAAATCTGGGGGAACGAGCCAAACGCATTAATTTTCCAGTGTTTCAGACGCCCCAACACTTGACTGATTCCGAAAGCAGCCTCACTTCGCCTTGGAAAGACCCTTAAAGGCCCCGATCTGTCGCAATTTCGACAATTAAACTCGCTGGGCTTGGCCAAACATTGTAAAACGCTCGGCCAAGGTCTGAAGACATCTTAAAAGCGATCACCCACTCAAACTTGGATGGTCTTCTACGAACTTTACACTTCTTTCACTCCCCAAAGTGCTAATCCATTGAACCGTCCCAGGTTTGCCAGGCAATTTCGGAGAATCAGCCCAATTGTCCCTCCTGGGGTGGAGGTTCACGAAACAGAGTTGCTGATTTGCCCCCTCTTTAGATCGTATTTCACCTTGCGCCAGGTCCAACAGGTGTCAAGCGAGTTTCGAGCCCCCAAATCTCTCAATTTTCCACTCTCACGAAATTCCAATTGCTGAAAACTCGCCAAGTGCTGGGACACCACCAAAATCTTGAGATATCAGCTATTGCAAGTGCAAAATTGCCCAAAGTCACTCAATGGTGAACGAAAGACACTGTGAGGACGGTTGCTCAAGGTTTTCTATTTTTCTTTGGCCTCAAATTGCTACGCCTACGCCTGAGCTCAGCTCGCTTTCGACTGACTGGCGTTGGGCTGTCAGTGCCAGTACTACGCAACTCGTGCCCAACCCGGGCCCCAGCGAACTTCTCTTCCCGTGCACCTGTGGAACACGTCGATCATATCGAATTTATGCTGAGCTGGGTAAGCACAGCTGGCTTCTTCCTGCCTGTCTCGTTGAATCCCAGGCTCGTAACTGTGCTTGCTGGATTCCCTAACGCTGTCTGGCCTGACGACGCTCTTTTCCTTGAACAATGACGACGAGTACCACTTGCCACACGTTGATCCTTGGCAAACTGACTCCGAGGGATTTATGAACTCGGAAGTACATTACATTTACGAAGAGTTCGTAGCAAAGTTTCCTACACCCAATGAGCGATACTCTTAGGTCTCGGAATACTTCCAGTACTTGGGGGATAATTCCACAAAAAGTATTCAAATTTAAATCAAATAACTTACATAGATAAATCTTCGCATATAAAGAATGAAGGTTTTAATACGCCAGGCCGCTAAAGTTGTAAGATAATAAAACAGCGTCTAAAATATTTTCTTTTTAGGTATACTTTGTATAGTGGAACCCACTTAAAAGCAACTCGGATAGCGACAAAACCTGCTCATTGACAAGCTAGGCTCAGGTCCCTTTTTCAATCTCATTTAACACAACGGAGACTAACCTCGGATTACGCCAACTTGGTTAATGACAAAAAGCCCACATATCGACAAGTCATTTTCATTTCCCACTGGCTATCTTACAATGATATGTAGGTCTGGTTAACAACAACCAACTCAGGACCATCCTAACAAAAATATCTAAAAACAAAAGGCGACAAATTCCACGAAAAGCTGCCAGGATTTCGTTTTTAAACACATTTCATAGCCGAAACAAACTTTTTACCTTTCATAGTCCTCGAATTCCTGTTCTGTGTTTCGCGATCTCTGATCAGTTATTGAGGACAAATGGTGTCAGATAGATGTCTCAGAAGAAGTTTACAACTTTATTGATAGCCCAACGAGTTGAAATGGTGTCCCTCTTGGGAAAAAAATGAAAAACACGTGTCGATTGCACACAAGTTTTGTGTTGATCCAAACATTTTCACAAAAATTTAAAGGATAAGGAATTTTGGATCATTGGCAAAAAAAAGAAAGAAAATTATTACAGACAAAAAAAACAGAATGCTACACTAAATTCAATAATTTCTCACGTCGTGTAAGATTTGCAGCCGCTCTAATTTTTCTAGGAATTTCAAGTTGACTTTGGATGCAAAACTATTAATCAAATCGTTGGCTCATCAATATTTTGGGTTGTTGTATATTGCACGTGGAGAAATCCGGTTCCTTGACACGAACGGTTCCAATGACCTTGAAATCGATCGCACAACAGTTTATAATTTTCCAAACCCAGACTTGTAATTGTCCGAAAGTCGGTATTACGTGAACTGGCAGAACCACGTAAGTTTTAACGAGATAACGACACTTTGTGTTACATACTGTTGAGCGATTGACCAGGTAACCATTTGGATAACACGATTGCAAACTTCATTCGAATTGTATTGAACTTCTCGAATATCCTGCTGATTTCTTAACATGGGTGACCAAACTTTACGTTTTATTTCACTGCATTGCCATGGCATTTAATTCTCAATTCCGTTCAGTACTAGCGACTTTCCTTAAGGCAGCATAGCGTCAACTGTCAAATGTAGAGATAACTGCCGCACTAGATTAGAACGACTTGTCACGTTCTGCTTACAACTTCTTCCGTATCTTAAGAAGCGTTCGTTTCAGAGTAACATTTTCTACATTTCACTTCTCTTAGATTCCTGAGCACTGGGATTCCTTTTTATTCGCATTTTCTCACTTAGTTTCCAATACTGAATTGTTTTATATTCCATTTTTATTATTTTACATAATTCATTTGGCGAATTTCTTCAGTATCTTAACCGCGTAACATTTTCTTCATTTCATTCCTCTTTCGCTAATTTATTTAATTTCTAAAAATAAATGCTTTTGAACATTAATATTTTTTTTACTATTTGACGTTTTTAGTTTATTTACATTGATTTGTCCATTTTCTTATTCCCGAGTATGAGCTTGCATCAACAAAAATCACCTCCGCAACATATCTAGCAGCAACATTTTTTTTCCGATTATCCATACCGGCTCTCTTCAGGAAGTTTTCCCATTTGTTTCCAGGGTAAGTGACGAATATGCTTAACAAGACGTGATTTTACCTGCGAGGTTCTCCAAACCACCAACGGCCATCCTTCACACCCCCCCCCTAACAAAGTCTTTTAACGGGACTTTTGGCCCCGTAAACTTCAAACAGTTATAGTAACTCGCCTTTCTTTCATTACTTTCCTTGCACAATCTACCTGTAATAAGACGCAAACCTGGATTATTTCAACAACTCAGACCCTTCGGGAATTTCTCATCGGAATTACACCGCTCCCCCCAAGCACGAATGAAACATACACAGCCAAAAAAATTCAAAAAAAGGACCTTTTCCACTCTATCGTGGGATTTTCTCGTTACAAACTCAGACGAAAATAACGATAACAACAAGAAAAAGTTGACCATATCGTGAACTGTCCTTTCTTTTATCTTTCCGGAGCGCCTCATTAAAGCCAAAGGATACGAATAAAAAGGAAACGACGAAGGGGAAGACTTAAAAAAAAAGGAAAAGTTGTCTTACCACATCAAGCGGGTCATTTGCGTGCATAAAGACTTAATGGTTTTAATGTCGTGTTGCCCTAGAAGGAAATTATGCAAGCTATCATTTACTTGTCCTTTTTCAAGTTTCTTTACTTTGTTTCTTATAACGAAAAGAAAAGAGAATATTCGCATAATTTGGGAGCTGTTTCCCTGGCGAAACTGTTGGGAAGAGAAGAACTGTGGGACTTGGAACACGGTGATATTTCACAGAATTCGCTGGAAAAAGTGGCAGAAAAACGCTACTAACTATCTTAATTGATGGGAAATGTCTCGAGGTGCTCAGTTTTGTACAAACGCTGTTTAAGAAAACCTGTGCTTTTGAGATTACGCGAGAAGCCCGAGGAAGTCCTTAGTACCAATTATCATTCAAAGATGAGGGGCTTCCCCCAATTCCGAGCTAAAGCTTCCTATTCCAGCTCCAAACTCCTCCTACTCGCTACAACCTTTCTTCTCGAGCTTAATGCATTACCCAAAGAACCAACAATCTATTCGCAATTTTAGATTTAAATATGACTAAACACAAAAAATATGAAAAAATACAAAAATAAATATGAATAAATACAAAAATAAATCTAACCTAACAAAAATATGCCCGGATTCGAAAAGATATCCCTAGAAAATCCCAATAACTGGCTTTGCATTTAAAAAAATAAGAACTATGTGTTCACGATCCTAATTATGCTTCGTTTCAGCAAACAAGACATCTCATTCGAGACAAAGTGTTATCACAAGCTTGTGACTTCTCTGAACCAGCTTGGAAGTTATCGATAACATTTTCCCTAACGTTCTACGTTTCTCGTGCATCTTACTGAAAACCCAAAGAACATTTTATCTCTGTGTCTTGTGGCGCTTGTTTCTAACACACACAATTGCGCCTGTTGCATTTCACTCTGTCAATTAAACTAGAATAACTGTCAACAGGCAGGTGCCTACGATGTTCCATTAATATGCCTTTTTAGAATAAAAGAAACCTAATCAAAAACACCGCACACGATAACGATAAAGCGATTGAAACAAAACATTGCACTACAGTAATATTTCGAATAGAAAATAAAATTAATTAAATAATGAATTTAGGACTGAATAATGAATAAATATAATTAAATAAAATAATGAAGAATACTTCACTCCAAAAATATATCCCGCGACAATAAGCAGTTAGAAAGAGCTGTCAAGTGATACAAAGAACGATTACGCTTTTTTAAAAGAAATACCTCAACGAGAAACTTCGGCTACTGCAGATCTCAACTTTTCTATTCAGAAAACGTATAACTAACGGTTGCTAGCATAAGTTGAGAGCGAAACGCAATTTTTTTAAAAATAAAATATACAGCAGTGTTTCCAAAATTGTTCACGTTTCCTACACAGTTAAGTAAAACCAAAGAACAGGATTACACAATGAAATTACAAAACCCAAAGGCTAAAAACAATTTAACAAAATTTTAAAAAAATATTGTCTTAAAAAATAATTCACTTTGATTAATAAACAAAATCGTCCTGACGAGTTTGGATCACAATAAGAACGCTGTCACATCTAAACGTTGAAAAATCCTCGACACTTTCAATGACCTTATTAGGACCCTTACACACTTCTACTATACGAAAACAAACCCTCTTAACAATACTGTGCAATAAACCAGTTCATTTTCCTTTTCAACTCTACTTCCTATCCCACTACCTGAAAAAAATCAGCCAAACGGAACGTGGTATCAAAGGCAGAAAAACGGAAAACAAAACAAAAAAGACTTACGCTCCCTCTTTTCCGCCCCTGACCCAATAATTCACCTCTGCTGTCACCGTTTTCTTTCATGGTTTATCACGTTTCAATACACAACAACAGCCTCTGTTTCTTCCACTGCCGATTCCCTTCAACAACCCCACAATCACTTGCACAAAAAAACTTATATTTTTCTTCCCAATAATTCGTATCACCTCACCATAACCGTAAAGATCATAAATCCCCTCTAAAAACTCCTCACTGACGTAGTCGCTACGGACATAACTGCTCTGAACTATTAGTTCCGCCCTCCATTGCAACTTCAAATCCTCAAGTCCGTAAATTCATTAAATACTGCACCATCAATCACCCCGCAACGAGCCTATGAATTTTCCCGCTTCACCAACTCTTAAAACTGCAAAATAACGCTCCAATAGCTTCGAACGGAGGTTTGTCGCTACCCACGTCCTCTCGCGTCGGCGTCTACTGCGTAACTGAGCCGGTGAGGGGCGTGGCAACTGGCTAGGCTGGCAGACTCCAACCCCACCCCAACCCCCACCAGGTCAACATTTAGCCAAACACTCTGATCCCTGCTTTTGCTTTTCTCTTTTCCGGGGGCGGGAAACAAAAGGACTTGTTTGAATAACCACATATGGGTAACAAAGACAACAAAAGGAAAGAACAAAAAGATAAAAAATAAGAGGAAGACCTTTTTTGGCTAAAAGAAACCTTGTGAACTGGAAATATGAAACTAAACAAGTCAGGTAGCTTTTCGGAGGGAGGGGTTAAAGTGAGAGTAAAGGAAGAATGTCACGTCCACCTGGGATAATTCTTATCTGGTTTGGGTTAAATCTTTGCAGCATGCGCAGACTTGGTTGATAAAACACTCCGATTTTTTTTACTGAAAGTAAGTGCCCTGCTAGTGTATTTTAAAGATATTAAAGAGATAAGAAACTTCAGAATAATATTTTTACGACTGATACTATATTTATGGCATGTAGGTTAGGTAGTTTGTTTTCGATCAGCAACTGGATGTTTACGGCCTATAATATCCACGTTTAGTGTAACAGGCGTTAAATAGCTTATTGGTAGGAATTTCGAAAGTTAAATGGCCAGGTGGGATAGTTTGCATAATTGCGTGTTTGCACAGCTACGCGTAGTAAAATTTCATTCTCAGACGGTATGGGCATAATTGGGAGCTTTCGGGGAAACAAAGAAATAACTAAAATGACTAAACGTTCCCCATTTTACGCATCAATTCCCGAAATGTAATACCACTTATGACGCACTGCGATGTTTGCCACCGACAAGGTCGTTATGCAATTCTTCAGAAAGAAAACCCCAACGCCAGACTCATAATTTTGAAACGCCGAGTTCACTAATTTTAAAACTTTCGGAACGTTTCAATGAAGCTTATTTGAAACGTCATAGAAAAACTACCAACAGTGGAAAATATTCCTGGTATAATCATGTAAATAACAAGTTCATATAATATTATCAAAATATTATCCCACACGATAAAAGACCACCATTCAATAACATGAATTTTGCACCTGAACATACCGAGTTCAACTGACGGTCGCAACAATTGCCCTTCCTTAAACTGTAATAAAATTTATAGCTTTACATCTCTCTTAAGGTTTATGTCTTAAAGAAGTCACACATTAAACGGTTCGGACGATTCGGCGAAAAATTTTCAGCATTGCAGTAAAAAATTTCCACAGAAAAGTTTTGTAAGAAAACACTTAGCGCACAACTCCGAGATTTTCTGAAAGAACTGCGGAGTAAATTTGTGGCAAGGGAGTGAAACTTGGAAAGCAATTTTAAACATTCGATGGCAAGCTTCACTTGAGACACTTTGATGTATTCTTCTACTGAAAGCATAATTCTGATCCGACATTTAATTTGGGAGTTATCTCCTGGGAAGATTCTGAAAATTCTTCATGTGATGAACCTGAATTTGAGGGACGGACTTGGATTCTTTTTTCGCAACAACTCCATTTAAAGGTGCTTTACTACCTTTTTGCAGCCATATATTTGAAAAACTATAAAAAATGCGATTTGCCGCGCATAGTAAAAAAATATTATGAGTTTTTTGGGAAGTTTCGACGACACGCACTGGTATTACGCTTAAAATATACTGTCGTGAATTTTTCACGAAATACTGGGCAGTTTGGGTGAAATTACCTGGTCCGTTTAGCTCGTAATCCCCCTATTACGATAAAGTGTCACCGTAACTTAATTTCACGATACTGTTCTCCTAAATTTCCCAACTGATCACCTAACAAAAACTAAATTTTCTTCCCATCTAAGCTTATTAACTAACTTTCTAAATGACTGATCAATGTACTAATGCTAAATGTTAATCAAAGTGTCTGTAGCTCTTCCCGAACTGAGCTCTACCTTTTGTTTCCTACATCATTGCTACACTTTTAAGCCAATTCGAAAATTATATTTGTGTGAAAACTTCTAAACTTCGTTAGTGAATGCTCCCTCCTTCACAAAGAAAGCTATGTATCAAGTTAAAAAAAATACATGACCGTCAATAGGCTATGCCTACGATGGTTAATAAAAAAAAAGTGTCTGTAGCTCTTCATTTCAGTTACTGTAAACAAGCTGTGTTGGGCACTGAGCTCAATGTCATAGAACATCGAAAGTGTCACGAGTCAACGACTGCATTGTTGTGAGCTAAACAATTCCAATTTGCGAGTCAAGGTTACGAGGACGAGAATCGCTTGAGAAAACTCAAAACGTTTGCACCTATTGTCGCCCCCACCTTCACTTTACCTTAGCCACGGAATCCCATAAACAATCACGTCAGTCTCCGCTCCATCGACACCCGGCAACCATAACATCTTAAACTTCCCTTTCATCCCTTCTTGTGGTTCACTAAACTCTAAAAACGATCCTCAAAGCGACAAAGGTCAAAATTTACCACAAACTCCCCCCACCAACAGGTTTACAACTCAATAACTACACATTTCGATATTTGCACGCCCACAACAATGTCAATTCATTATCTTAATCCGCAGTATCTTCACTGTCCAGAAACCCTGTTTTAAACTGGACTACACTGTAAAACGGGTACCAAAATTGGATGAACTATGAGTGTCACAAATTAGCAGTCGCTAATAAAAATTGGTACCTGATATATAAATATGAGTTCGCTCGCCTAAAAGATCGTAATTTTTGCCTAATTCTGGTAATATTTGCCTACTTTTGGTATTCTTTATCCAGATATTCATAAGGTACTCTCAAATCTGGTAACTTTCTCAAATATCGGTAGTCTATTTCCAAACTTGGTTAGTTCCCTGGACCCACTTCGTTGATCTTACCTAGGAGATCAGCATGAGTCAATCGCATTCTTCTAGTAATTAACAGAGCTAGGGAGAAACTCAACTCCCGGACTTCCTTAGCTTTGGGTAACCTTCAAAACTTTTTGAGTAATGCACGCTTCATGATTTATGAAGAGCCAGAAACTAAATATTTTCTACCAATTGGCTGTCTGCATTGTTTCGTTGATAATATTGTATTATGATTGCTATATTTTTTATTTTAAAGTCGACATAGGCTTGCACCTGTTGTCGCTCGCTTTATTGTCATGTGCGATTGCACAGTACGTCAAAGATAACTTGACGCCATCACAAAAGGCGTTCCCTTATTATGGTTATTATTAGGACCAATCTTTTGGGGTCTTATACGTCAGTTTACGACTGTTTACTAGCCAATTTTTGTTTCTATCATGTACCGACTTTGGCGGCCTACGTCTACCATTTTGGGGGTAAAGCTACCATTATTGACTTTTAGTAGAAAAAGGGCACCAATCTGGGTTCCTGGCTTTTAGCTGCCAATTTTCCACCAATAAATGGTAGATTTTTCTTACGTTGTACACAGTGGCGTATCCAGGGGGGGGGTCAGGGGGTCTGGACCCCCCCCGAAATTTTTATTTTATAATGGGGAAGATAGGGAAATGACCAAGTGTCCAAAAAAATTGCATATTAAGACCCCCCCCGAAATGAAATCCTGGATACGCCACTGGTTGTACAGTTGAAGCTGCCTGTCAATTATCAAGTCTTCGGATCCCCAGGACGGACGATACCTTTCAATTTTCCTGGTTCTGCCCCTTTCTCAACTTCCTTATCAATCTCTGCACTACAGCTCGCCGACCTTTTCGCAACAATCCCGTCTGCCCCTTTGGGTTATTGATCAATCTTTTTAGGGGTGGAAACTGAGTCTGGGTCCGCGCTGGTATCTTGATCAAGATTTCAGGCCAAAAGCCCGGAATAGGGGAACTCAGCTCGAACTGGCCCCGAAACTCTGTCTCTGTTAGTTGACACATTTGTGGCGTGTTAAGAACAATGCTGAATCTGATTCACGCTGGAAATGTGAGCTCGTTTCGTGCACTCGGGTCATTTCCCCCTCGCGTTTCAGTTTCAAATGTCGGATTCCCACCTTGAGGCGAATACTTTCTCTGGGCAAAAAGCTTCTGCAGCCGGGAAACAAGGCAAGACTTGCACATGGTTCCTTCCCACCTCTTAATTAGGCACCATTCAGCTTTGACCCTATTAATTCAATTTTCAACTCGTTCCAATTCTAGTGAATTGCCTTGCGTTAACTGCGCCACCTTACAATAAAATGCTCGCTAAATTAATTGCATTTATCTTGTCTTCGTTCCCACTTTTTCCTGGTTGCTTAACTTCCAACAATAAAAAATACATGCTAGAAAGAGTAAATGCTGAGCAAAAAACTAATGCTAGAAAAAAATGCTTAAAAAATGAAACTAGTTGAAAATCTCGTTAATAATTAACTGTAAAGGGAGCAAACCAACTGGAACAACCCTTTATGGTAATCAGAAAAGTAAGCAAAATGAAGTGAAATGCAATAGAAAGTAAAACAAAGCTTATACTTAATAAAAATTTCCCAAACACAAGAGAAACATTTACTCAGATAAATAAACCAAAAGTTGAAGCAAAAGTGGGATAGCAAAATATGTAAAGAACTAATTAGAAATGCCTAAACTAGAAGGTTGACATTAAATCGAAGACGAATTTAGTAAGGATTTAAATGAAAACTGAACCTGGAAACTATCTTTTACAGACGAAGAGTGATTAACGTAAAAATGCGCAAAATAACATAGATAGAAACCCAGTGTCAAAAACCAAACTGAAAATGAAAGCAACATTTTATAGCTAAGTTAATTTAAAATTATTTACATGAATTACGCTCGGTTCCCACTAGTCAAGTATGTCGCCAGTTTCAATACTGTGAAACTGGAGTCTTTTTCTAATGTAAAAAACTTCTAGGAAGTTTCTACACGCCTTTGAATTTATCGTTTAATTTCTATTATGAATTCTTCTTTGGGTTGCAGCGGACCTGACTTGCAAAACTAGAAGGAGTTCATTTTACCGCGTTGTTCCAATAGTTCAACTCGGTCTTATTTCCCTCTGCGACCATGAGATGTACCAGATCTGCGTAATTCGCGAATGGCATTGCCTGGATGTGTTGTGAATAGCTCTTGGTAGGGAAGTGCGTTGTTCAAAGTTGTGCCATCTGAGCGAAGATAAAAGTCCCAAGACGTACCGTAAAGGTTACCTCTTCCATTTCGTTTCAAGATCAAATTTCTCCTCCTCGGAAGTTTAATATTCGTCCCAATCCTTCAACCTTGTTCATTATGCAAGTGGCCTTGGGTCTTTTTCTGTTATTTTACACTTACTTACCTCGCTCAGAAATGGCCGCCGAAAACGTTATGTGTCCTGCATATTAAACACGCTCGCAAAAGAAAAAAAAGCAGCGTTAAGAGCCACTCAAGCTGGGTACAATAGGCGTAGCGACTTACAGGAAAGGAGAAAACAGTGAAACTTTCTAAACGAACGCGAATTAAATCTCCGAGCGATAAAACGCAACTGGGTCCAGTGATCGAAACCATCTGTCCACGATAACCCGAATCACAGGACTGAAAAACTACTCCCAGTACAGAATAATTAGCCAGACAACTGCCCTCAACAGGAAATTAATGTTATCTCACAAAAACTGGGACCTTGGTGCACCCAAACATGGAAAAACGCTTCTTTCCTGACCTTTTCCGCCGTTCTATTCATCCAAGTTAAACTTCCTTGCGTCCTTAACTAAAAAACAGTCGCACGTTCCCTTATCTTCCTCAGTATGAAAAAAAAAATTCGCCACTCTATACCGAAGTAGGAAACTCGACGAATTTCGATGCGACGGTGGTCGCACTGCGGAAAATTCTCGTTATTTTCAAAGTTTCAGGAACTAAAATATCGTTTAGGGTGTTTCTGCACGAAATAGATCGATAACACGCTAATGAAAGCCGCAATACACGCAACGAACATGTCGGATTTCATCCTCGAGTGGCTTAGCTCCTTTATGACGTCATAGGATCCTTATTCTAATCGGCCCAAGGGAAGTTTGTCTAGTAAAAGCTTCGTTCAGCTATTTTCCATTATATGAATCATTTCTTCAAGTATTCTAATTAGGAAGCTTCGAAACTTGAGGAAACAAACGGCAAAATTATTGTGTTCCCCCTCATTTTCCGACTTATGACCTTATATACTTCAGAAGGGAAGAGAGATAAGAAACCAAGGTAAAAAAAGTCGATGAAGCTTACTTTTTCGCCGAGCGGAACATCTCCTCTTCCTCGGCGGAGGCTGGGCGCTCGAATAACTTTAGATTCGTTGGGCAAATTCAGATCCATTATCGGAAACTGAGTGGTAAAGGACAAAACTTGACTAACACACACGCAAGGAGCAGCTGTAACCTTGAAATATTGACGGCACCAGCATCAAATCGGTTGCGGGCATGCTTTACATCAGTGACGCGTTTGTTCTACCTGAAAAACAGACAACAGACCCGAGTTAGCCGTTTGTTTACTCTATAACAAGTGTTAAGGGAATAAGGATACGAGTCACAAACGATCCAGATTAGTCACTGCACTCGGCAAGGACCACACAGGGGATTAAACTCCACGTTCCTCAGAGGATTAATAAAAAGAGTTGATTTTAAAGTTTTATGAATGAAATACTCGGTTCTGAAAAGTTTGGCTACTGTCTGCCACTTGTAAACCTAAAAACTTACCCTTTTATTGCTTAGGAAACAGGAGGAAATTCCGTAATGAGGGATTAAGAAGAGTTTTTTCACTTAAATAAAAAAAGGAGAAACACAAATGTAAAATACGTAGCTCTGCTCGCTTTACACAAAAGCACCAAGCAACTGTCACGAACAACGAGACCCGTTGCCAAGCTCACCTATTAGGAACTGCGAACCACAATAGGGTTCATAAGCTCGAGTTCGTTCTTTCCGCCATGTATAACAAAGCGGCCTCACTAGGAGTCAGCCATCTTGAACTAACTACATGTGTTCAAGCAGTACTCCCAACAAACCGCCCTTTGCTACCGCGTCCCGCGCCAATGAGAGGAAACCTTGCTGCGGGTCGCGAACGTTTGGAAGAACGCTGGAGTTGGGGCCTCCGCTACCGCAACTGCCGTGGCTTTAGATTGGACTTTGGCTAGGCCCAGTTCTTTTTCAAGAGTGCAGTAGTCGGCACATAAAACGACCCAAACAAACCGTCGGGTGCCTAAGGGCCCGGCAGTTGCGCGAGCGGCGTCCCTCTTTTCCGTCTTTCGAACGATTTTGACCCGCAACAAGGCTTCCTCGCAGTGGCTTGGGCAGTTAGCAATGGGACGGTTTGTTTGGGTCGTCTTTTTTACGAGTACTGCACGAAGTTACCGCTCTTCAAACAATGTTCTGATCATTTTTAAAAACTTTCCAAACTTCCGTAGTTTCCCTGATTCATATAAGGCTCTCCAGACTCGTCCCTTCCCATCATTCGTCTTAAACTTCTTTGAATCCATTATAATTTATTTTCTGTGGCTGGTGTCAGATATTTCGGACTATGTTGAACTTAATATTACTTAACGGACAAGGGGTAAAATATGGTCCTTGCCCACTATCCTTGATGAATAGTTAACGCGCGTTATTTTTGGCTATTCTGCTAAATGTCTTGCCTGCTTCGGTTCAAAACCGATGCAAGGGCCATCTATCGACAACCATTAACCTTATACGCAGGACCAATGCAACAATCTTCATAGTTTCCTGGTAGTTCGAAACTTGCAATATCTATCGAGTTCACACGTGCTTTTACGCACAACCTACGAAACATCAATTAGTAATGTAATATCCCCTCACAGTAAAGAATTCCATCGTTCAATTTTAATTAGTTTGTATGTTCATAAATTTCATAACAAGAAATACATAACAGGATTTGCGTCGCTCCCACTCCTACGTAATCACCATCTTCATAGTTTTATTCAGGTTATTTGGCGAGCAATGAACTTCTGCATAACGTGAGAAACTGTAGTACAAAAACATTTCAGGTTACCAAAGGGGGAGGGGAAAATGTACTTTCCAACAAAGACTAGGAATGTTTTTCAATTCGCCATCCGTTAACGGGAACTTTTCGTAATTCGCTTGCTCTCTTTGAAACAAACACTCCCATAACTACGCGATCATCTTCTTTCTTATCACAATCTACCCTTAGACATGTTTCTCTTCCCTTTCATCTACTTTGTTTCTGCCGAAACCATCTCCTTTAAGCAGTTCTATGACTTTTATACTTTACATATCACGGATGTTACCCAGAACAAGCATCCTCTTTAGCTTATTACTACAGCTGACGGGCAAATAGCACTCGTTCAAGTATTGTCTATCCAAATCTCTTTTTCATATTCCCCTTCCGACTGGTGCTGCCATCTGGCCGAATGATACTTGTCCCGGCACGTCCTCTCCCCCCTCGTCATCTCTGGGCCGCGTACTCGCTCCAGTAATCTCTTCCCGCGTCCCTAAGGGACTTCCCTCCTCCTCCACGCCATCTGTCCTCACTAAACTCTTCAGCCGTTGGATAACATTCGACGCCTTGTCCAAATCCACGTCTTGTTTGAGTATCGCCAGCGAATCCTCAGTCTAAATAAGCGAAAAAGCAAAGTTAGCATGTGACTTTACAAATCACTCACACAGTACTGGAACTAAACTAATTTAGTTTAAATACTGAACATACGGATGCAACAAATAACAAACACTTAATTCCGATCAAAGTGGCAAGAAAACAAAAACTTAAAAAAATAGAATGAGAAATGCGACTCACCAGGAAAAGCTTGAAAATATGTCGAAAAATAAAAACATTGTACATAAAACGAAAGCATAGTTTTGAGTCAGAAAAGAAACAGTAAGATTTGGTTATACCTGTCTTAACAAGCCAGTGGCTGCGGCCAGCACTTGCCGCCATTTCTCTAGCTCTACTTTGTGTAACGCCTCCTGGTGACGTAAAACCGTCAGCCAGTCTTCTGCCGTCTGGGGTTTCGCTTTAAGAACCACCTCCGGTATCCGTAACGATGCTCCGGGAGTCATCGTTTCTTGCGCGAAGCTCTCCAACGTCCACAACCGCCAGAAAAGCAACCCGTTGATCACTAAAAGCACAACCAAGGTGGCCACTACGACCTTGACTGCCTTGTCGCTCAATGTACTGGCCGGGCGGAAGGTATCAGTCTGCTGCGTGTAGTTGACCAACGCTAGAAACGTAAACCCAAACCCAAAATAAAAAAATACAAAAGGAACCACTATAAACAAAACTGACCAAACACAGGACAAAATTTGCCGAAAAATAAGAAAAAAATAAATAATTTATTATTTAATAAGAATACATAATTAACTATGTAACATCTAAATAACTAAAATCAATAATTAACTATTTAACAATTAAATAAATTAAATAAATAATTACTTAAAAATATGAAATTCGAAACTAAAGAAAAAGCAAATCAACGAATCAAATAAGTTATATGGAAAAGAATAAAGAAGGAATGAGCAGAGTAAATACTTAAGGCCAAGAGAAAAATAGGGACGAGTGATAAAAGAAAAATTGCCCCGAAATTACCGACGCCCTTGGCGGATCGTTCGCCCGGTACTCCAGCCGTCACCGTACTTGGTTCGTTGGTGTCCAGTTTGCACAAAACATTGGGTCGTCTTCGTCGGGCCACTTGGGGCCGCGTGTGTCGCATCTTGACACTGACTTCGCGTTCGGGCCGCGACATACTGCCCCGCCTCTCTTCGTGGTGCGTCGGCACCGCGTTCAAAAAGGCGCGTTTCAACTGGTCGGCAAATTCCTCCAACCCGCTGTACGTATTCTTCTCAATGAAGGCTAAATAAGACAAAGCAAGAAAACAAAAGTTAACGCCTCCTCTTATCTGGCTCTTTGAAGTCTTGAAAGCACGCCTTACTTTTGACTAAGCCCCAGACGGATTTTTTGTACTTGATATTGGCCCAGAGCACCAATCGCGATTCCTTTGGCCCAACGCGCACAACGCAATAGTGCAACATGGCGGCGAACGTATCTGCGTACGGAATACCGGCGTTCGTGACTTCCGCGTTGATGACGTAAATCTGCCCCGGTCGACTGCAAGCCAACATGGTCTGCAAACCACAGAAGGATTCTTTTTACATGGAAGATCTCGCCTTTCAAATTTCAATGCTCAACTTCCAAGTAACTTCAAGTTTTAAACTACATTACAATTCTTTAGCTTGAATTACAATTCGTTAACTTGAATCACAATGCTTTAACTTGAAGCAATTAGAAGTTGCACTTAAAACAATCACAGTTTTTAATACTTTCAATGCCCTATTCTTCAATACGAGAGCAAAGCGAAAGTATTAAATAGAATTGGAAACGGGTTTCCCATTCTATTGAACACTTTCGCTTTGCTCTGGCAAAGAACGAGGAAAGAAAAACGAGGTGTACTTGAATTTCTGTGCCCCGGCAGCTTTTCACTGCCAAGCTGCCGTTGAGGTTGACGGTGTAGGTCAACTGCCGCTTCTTCTCTCCCGTTTCCGCCGCCGACTGCCAGGGTGCCACCACGACGTCGGTGGACTTCCGGTTCGCTTGAAATTCATGGTAGAAGCTGTTATTGGTGAAGTACATGTTAAAGACTTGGTCCACACTGAAAGGAACGATGAAGCTGAGTAGTTCGCGACCGTCGTGAACTTCCGGGCACTGCACGGCGGGTTCGTCTGCTGGAAAGGACAAAATTTCCCATTCTTTTCAATTTTTAAACAACTCGTTGGCCGCCAGAGCCGATCGGACGTTACCGTGGTCCTCAGAATCGTCGTCCGTCGTGTCGCTGAGATCCGTGGGCAAGTTCGACTCCTCCTTCGAGGACAACTTCTCCTTCCGGCCGCCAGGCAGCAGTCGTCCCGGCTCCAGGTGACCGGAGCCGCCGAAGCCGTTCAAGACGTGTGGCTCGTTCCACGAGCCGTTCGTGGGCGGACTGACGTTTTCCATGCCGGTGTGGTCTGTCGGAGGCGAGCAGCGCGATGGCGTCAAGTGGTCTTCCAAACCGCGTGAAGAGGGAATCGCCACCGAAGGGGAAGTCGTCGCTGTCAGTCCGTCACCCAAGTGGTCCACTTCACTTAAAGATAAAGGTGACGAATGCAATCCGACGGAAACGGAAACCTGTAAGAAAACGAGTACGTCTTCATTATAAAAAGCTAGTCGACACTCGCGACACTTTGCACGCCAAATGCTAATACAAGAAAATAAACAAGAAAGGGAAACAAATTAAACATAAAAATAAATAAATATATAAAAACGAAAAATAAATAAGTGAAGTAGACAATAGCAGAAAATAAACGACGAACGAAAGAAAGCTGATTATGAATCATCAATGAACATTTTCCAAGAAGGTAAAACAATAATAAATAAGCAAATACTGAAATAAAGTATGGACAGAAAGTAACAGAAAATGAACAGCGAACGTAGGAAAGTCAATGCTAAACCATCAATAAAAAATTTCTAGGTGAAACATAAACATAAATAAAAAAACAAGTAAAAACGGGTATGGGACGAAACAACCCAGAAGTTAAAACAGCCCACCTATCTATTTGGAGTGAACCCAACTTAATTGAAATTAATTTACCCTAACTGACCTAACTGAACCTAACCTAACCTAAATGGGTGGGCTGTTTCGTCCACGACCCGTAAAAACACAAATAAAGTGAAACATAAATAAAAATTAATAAATGAAGTATTGATAGAAAATAAAAAAATAAAAAGCGAACACAGAAAAGTCAATGCTAAACAATCAATTAAAGCTTTCACATCAAACAATCGAAAGGAAGTAAAAAAAACTAACATATTTCTGAATATTTTTGGACAGTAAAGTTATAGAATCAAAGAGGCTTTGTCGCCTTAGTTGTTGCAATAAATAATAAGAATAATAATAAAATCTGGAACCCAATCAGACGAAATTTTATTTTTCTCAAGAAGTCGTAAACTTTGTTGCATTCCTCATTGTTACCTACAAGGTTATGACAAAATCTTTGGTTAGGTCCAGGTTTTATTATCTTTAACTCTACTGTCAACAAAATATTTTTGGAAGTATGTTACGGTTTTCGCGAAAACCATCAAGAAAAACTTTCTAGGAAATGAGAACAAAAATAAATAAGCAGCAAATCAAGACCAAACAAAGGAAAAATAATTGTAAAGCTTCCACTGAAAACTTTCTAGGACGTGAAGCACACATAAATAAATAAAAACAATGAACAAACGAAAGAAAATAAAGGGTGAACAAGCGAAAGCTAATACTAAATCACCAATGAAAACTTCATAAGAAATGAACAAAAGTATATGAAAATAAATAAAACAGAAAATAACAGGAAACAAAGACCAACAAAGGAAAGCTAATGTTAAACCATCCAATAAAAACGTTCTGCCCCAACCTAGCAAGCTGTCTACAACCCGCGCATCAGAACAAAAGCACAAACGTACCGGGAAGTGTTCCTTACACCCTAGTCCTCATCTTTGGATATTTCGCTATAAGCATGACTAATGCTATGGCTAGCTGGAATTAGGTGTTCAAACAAAGAAAATACAACAAAGATTTTTAAAAAAAAACTAAATACGAAAATGCGTTCAAATTCGCTTACAGCATCCGGGATCTCAATGGGGAAAAGCATGTCTGCTGTCATAGCTGATAGAACTTTTGCACTCTGCGACCAACTTTGCTAATTTCACTACCATCTAACGCTAATTGAACCAGTAGCGAACAGTTTCACACTCACTACTAAGTCACTTGACCCTACTTTCCCTTAACCCTATTCCACAATGCGCCACAAGATACCCAAAAAAGGTCAAGGACTTGTCGTCCAATCAACGTTGTTAAACTACCCAAAATCTTCTTAGGAAACGGAATGTTTACCCTCACCCACCTCCTTTCACCTCTTTTAACCCGCCTCCACCCTAAAGGGACCCCCATATTGCTAAATAAGGCCAAAACCGTTCAGCCTCTCGCCACTGATTCCGAATCGCGCCAGTTTCGCTCATTACATCAGTGACCGAGTCGGTGAAGGCAATTTTCTGCTCGGGGCAACATGCCAATCACGCCCAACCAGCTGGAACAACTACAAGCAACAACACAGCTTGCGTGACAACAGCAATTAAACACTTGACGATTCGCTGTCAAAACATCCACAGCCGCCAATTTAAAAAGCTGGCGTGCTCTCAAAAGCTATTCTTAAACAAATTCCCCAGTTTTTGCGGCAACGTAACGCGAAGTTCAGGTTTGGCAAAAAGCGATCCGAGGGCAAATGTCAAACTATAAGGGAATGCATCGTGTCATGCAACGCCAATTTCCATAACCAGAACACATACTAGCACGCTGGGCACCCATTATGGCGCCCGGTTTCATCTTTCTCATGGAGTTTAACTAAAAAAATATTCATCTGGATTGCATTAGAAATGTTGGGAAGTTTCACAGGTCTCAAACCAATCCTAATTCCGCAGAGACTGCACTAATTCACAAACAGGGAGGGGTACGAGGTCGACGCCCACTGTGCCCATCCTACGAAAGTGAAAGCAAACCGATTTCGCGCCCCCTCCCCCCTCCCTCAAAAAAAAATATAGGCGAGGCCGACACCAAGGCCGGGTCTTATTAACCCATTAGGCGCGACTAATCCCCAATGGGAACAACAATTTGACTTTTTTTTCAAGTGTCGACAGCTCTCAGGATTTTTCGGTGAATTAGCGCGGTTTGGTAGACAAACGCAAAGTTTCTTAGGTATCTTTTTTCCTTTTCAAAGCAGGGTTTTGTTTAATTTCGGGAAGTTTTAGCCTTTGACGGAAATAAGTCTTCGTTTTACCAAAAGAACAAAACATCGCAAACAAAGAATAATGCGTTTTTCCGCTCAATATCTTGGAGTTCGTCATGTAGGTCGTCTATGTCAAGTTTTGTCCAACTTTTAATTATTCCTCATCGGGACTCTCCGCGGTTACCGTTGATGCTGTCTCGATATTTTCTGCGCTTAACTGTGTTTTCGTAAAAGAGCAGCTAACCGCAGTTTACTGCCTGTTTTCACCGCAAATAAAATGAAATATATATAATTGTGATAGTCAATCGTTATGTGACACTCCAGCTCACATCGTTCCCATTTACGTAATCAGCGTCATGGCTCAATTTTCGCTCAAACTGTCCTTTTTCGGACTCCTCCCCTGCCTCTGACTTCCTACTGCAATATGCTGATCACATCGCTTACGCCTTGCGTCATCTGCCACGGTTTAATGTCGAAGATTTTTTTATGTACTTGTAATTTTACCCAGACTTGTACGAGTTTCCTGTTCCAAGAGGTAAGTTGAGACACGAGAAGCTGCGAATAAGTAGAATTACCATTTGTATGGCAGTAGGGTTGTGTTTCCACTGCTATCTAAACACGTGTTTGAGGGCAAAGTAACACGGATTGACTAACACTCTTTTGGTTTTCTCCTAACAGCACAATAAATGTACGATTACAAGCATACCGTCTGTTTACAATACAAGTGGCTTCACCTGAATCGAAACATGTCGTAAATCACATCAGCGAGGCCAACACAGAACCCCAAAGGGGTTACGAGCTACGACTTCAACACCGCGCAGAAACGCGAGTTTGGCTAGTGGAAACACTCGTGTTAGTCAACCTGTGTTACTTTCGCCCTCAAACACGTGTTTAGATGGCAGTGGAAACACAACCTCAGCCTGCTGTACGCCGTCAAAAAGGCGCAATTTTCAATGTTGATGGGCCAGTAGTAGCGGACTACGGGCGCCCAATCTGTAAAGGGCGTACCGTTGAAAATCTCTGGCTACGCCACTGATACAATATATGGCGAACGGACCCAACACAGTAATAGTGAAAAGCGTCTTTCTCGAAGCCACTTCCGCAACCGATGCCATCTACAAAATTCTCAGCCGAAATGTCAAAGCATTGCTCACCGCAAATTCCGACCACAGACGGCGCAAACCGTTCCCGAATTATCCCAAAATGTGACACATTTCCTTAAAGCACCCCCCAAAGCCACAGGAAGTGTATTAAAGTCACAAAGCAAAGAAAAAGCCAGCCAACGCAACAGAGTACCCACGCCACCACAACAAGAAAAACCTACGCCAATTCCATGCCAAACCGGAAGCGCCCCGCTCTAAGGCCCGTTCACACATGTGACAAACTCAAAGCCCATTGGAATCTAATAATAACACCCGAAAAAAAACCTCTGCTGCGAGCCAGAAAGGTCATCTTCATATGGCATCTAAACACAGTCCTTCGCCTTCGAAACAAACTAAATACAACACGTCCGCCAAGGTTAATCCGTCTTCGGCCACCTTTTCTTCACTAATCCCCAGATTAGTGCAATCACTCCCACTTACGAAGCCTCCGCTCGTCTCCCGCTGCGCCACCACCACCACCTCCTCCTGCTGCTCAGGCTCCTCCTCCTCCTCCATCGCAAACACGCCGCGTCCTTGAACTTCCCACTCCGTTTCGGCGTACGCGTTTTCGCCCAAATCGTCAAACGACGACGAAAACGAGTCCACCACCTCGTCCAGCGTCATTTTCCGCGTTCTTCAATCCTTGCCCCTCCCCTTTTCGAGGGGGCTTTTCACTTCAATAACAAGTCCTTAATAAACACCAACTGTTTCTCGATCACTTTTTTTTCGCTCCCAGTGCCAGTACACGTGCACTCAACCACCTTCTCTCTTCCAACAAAACTGCAGCAACAATGTCAAAAAAAAACTGCCAACCAGTTTATTTTACGCTTCTTTTTCTTGCAGCCAACAAACCTGGCACTTTCGCAACACGACCAAGAAAGAATGCAAATTTTCTCAGACGTTTCCCAACCAAATAACTCACAGGGAAGACCTTCCCGGAGGAAAGATTCCGAATAATGTCCTTTTTTTCTCTCTCTTTCACTTCACATCGCTTCTTCTCCGAGGTCGCGCGAGATTTGCTATTTTCAAACCACCCGGGAGAAAGTTTTCCAGCTCTAATGCAGCTAGACCAATTTATCCCCCAGGGGCACGGCCTATTTCCACGTTTGCTGCTGGGATATTCCGTGGAATTCCGCTACCACTCGCAATTCCGCGCGTCCAAGGCGCGAAAACGGCTTCGGCCGAAAAAAAAAGAGATTCTGACGCGAGATACAGCGTTTTTTCACAGTCGAACGCGTTTGGCGGGCAAAAGGATGAAAACCGAGTAAAAGATTTCTTTCCGCGGACAGAATTAACGAACTGTCCCCGGAGCCGGGCTCTGACTCCAACTAACAACTCGCTTTACTACGGAGCTTGGTGGCGAGGAAAAAGGACACATGCACCGGAATGGGCCATTTTTGGGTACGCCATGACGTCACAAGGTGGCGTGGGGGTTGGCGAGCACGAGTGGCGGGAGCCCCGAGGGCAGGAGGCGGGGCTAAACTTGAACCTGAGCGATAACGAGTTTTCGGCCTCGAATTCGCAGGTAATACCTGAATTTCCCCACCAGGCAGAAAAATAGCAGCAAATGTATGGCTATTTCCCCATAAAACTCGGAAAACTGACTCTAAATGAACTTACAACCCAAATTACCCGAATTTCCGTTCAATTCACACGCAAAAGTGGGCGCACAGATGACCAGTGAATTTCTGTGGAAAACTCGCAGAAAATGCAAGAAATCTGGGTCGGTTCAACTACTCAGGTGCGTTGGCTTGTCGCCAAATCCGTGAAAAGGGGGAGAATTTCGCTCCAAATTTATGACGTAGTGAGCGTAAGCAGTAAAAGAAAACAAAGACAGGATAAGGAAAGAAAAAGTGAAGAGTGAACTTACAGGTGTAGGCAACTTGTCGAGCGGCGGAGAATCGGTGACGTCACTTGTTCGCCTGCCGTGGTCGTTGTCTGTGGTGGTGGTGGTAGTGTTGGTGGAATTGGCCTGCGAATTCAAAAGTTCGTCATCGTCGCCTGACGAGAAGCCCAATTCGACCCCGTAGACCGACTGCACAAACTGAAGGAGTTCGGCGTTCGTCAACGGCTAACAACGTGACAGGAAAATCGTTATTACAAAAAACCACGCGACGACCCGTTTCAACAATAAACAACGCCGTAATTACGAGACACAACGGGGCAGACACATGCAACGCAACAGGTAAACGACCACTGCCAGGGAGGAGAGTGTCTACGACACAGATTGGAAGACAAAAAAGAAAACGGCGAAGGGGGGAAAATGGCTACTTTGTTGCAGCGGGCGTTTTATCGCGCGCTTAGTGACGTTGCGCAATGATAACGTGTGCAGACCGTTTGACATTGAAGAGATAATTATCGATAAAACCTTAAGCGACACAAGGCTAAGCAACTTATCATATTTTCTCGCTTGATTGGACAACCGAAAGTAATTTTGGGGGCTTTTATTAACCATAACTTGTACCAAATTTTTATTTTTACAGAATAATTGCTAAAATAACGATTTATCAGGCAAACGATGCTGGAATCGGAAGAAAATTCCGGTTTCCAGAACAAGCTTCATCCGATTTAGGCAAAATTGGCCAAAAACCTTAAGAACGCTGAACTGTCAATGTTGAAGTTGTGAGCGAGTTAATTCACCATGGGTTAGTGTTAATGTATCTTCATACAATTGAAACGTAAAGTTCTGGAAAAAAAGAATCCCCACCTTGCTGTTAATCCTGAAAGACTTTTTGTGATATAAAGTAAAACCTAACAATATGAAAATAAAGCCTAATATATAAAATAAAGCCTCATAATATAAAATGAAGTCTAATCATACAAAATAAAGTCTAATAATATAAAATAAAGCCTAATAATACAAAATAAGACCTAACAATATAAAATAAGGCCTAATGATACAAAATAAAGCCTAATAATAGAACATAAAAGCCTAATAATATACAAAAAGGCCTAATAATATAAAATAAAGGCCTAGTAATAAAAAACGCTCGATTTCTAACAATAAGAAATAGCTCTATAAGACAGGAAAATTCCAATGCGTCAAGAACCTGCAGAGACTCCAAAACTTGACGCAAGTGTAAATTTTCGCTTAAGATTTCTAAAGGCGTCAGGAAGGCAATTAAGTTTATAAACAGTAGTGAGTATTTACCTTGTCTAATAAAGCTTTCTGCCACGTGCGGAACAAAACGACGTAAGTTTTGTCCCGGGCGCCGAAGGAGGTAAAGAAATATTTGTCGTTTTCCACGGTTAACTGAATGGCGTTGGGAATTACTAATGCGGTTTTTTCTTTGGTTAACGAAGTGACGTCTTTCCACCTTAACTGGACCTGGAAGAGCACAGAAAGAGAAAGAGCCTCTAATTAGCCAAACTCCGTTAGCAATTTCCAAAGTTCCGCCACTTGCTGGCTGCAAAGCTACAATTGGTTCTGGTTTCCTCACTCGGACGTGACTTTCCTTAATCTTCGCTCAGAACTTGCTGTTTATGACTCGAAGCTTATATTCAACGTATTCTTGGTGAACAGCTTGCAAAAAAAAAGATCCAAAAAAGGCATCTTAATCCACTTACTATGGTTTCCCAACGGAAAATGTTGGCATAGAAGCAAATAAAGTTCTGCGTCACGTAGATCCGTCCTTGGAGGAGAATATCTCTCTGCAACGCACACGAATAATCTGCAAAATCAACACGCTGTCGGTTAAAACTGTTGAGAAGCTACAAAGTCTAATCTCCCCAAATGAACCGAAAGTCTTACCCACGATCAGGCGTTCATCAGCAGGCAGATCTTTAAAAATGCGCTTAAAATCTTCCATGCGCGACTTGTACGTCGGGTTGAGCGCGTTGTACCACGTGGATTTCCGCTTGGAGCGCTCTTTGTCCGAACTGCCCCGCGATTCCTTGCGTTCTTTCTCCTTGTCCTTCCCCGAGCTCGAATCCCGACCGGTTTGGAGCTCGTTCGACTTGCCCGATTCCGAGGACCGACTCAAGTTATCCTTTGACAAAGGAATCCGCGAATTAAACTTCAAGAAATCCAACAATTTGGTGAAATCATCCTTACCTGATTGAGTTCTGACTGACAATCCACAAACTCGAGTGAGACTGACAATTCTTCTGGAGAAAAACGTTCACTACTGGGGACCAGATCAAGGGTTTCCGTGGGACTCGGTGTAGGCGACTCATTCCCGGAATTTTGTTCCATTAACACCCGATGGCCGTGCAAATCTGGAGTGTGACTACGGGATCGACTACTGGATATACGAACAAAACGTATTTTAAGTGTCTTGTCCGCTTAAACACCTAACTTCATTACTTCAGAAGAATCTCATTGCAACTATTTGTTTGTCTGTTTTTTATATCTATCTTCACTGTAAAAAATTGTAAATTTACAATTGCAGCAAAAAATTATAAGGACTTTACTGTAAAAATACTTTAAAAATGTTTTTCTACAACAAATTCGTGGTTAAAAAATCAGTTTTGTAAGTATCTTTACAGTGAAGTCCTTGTAATTTTTTGCTGCACAACGAATCATTGTAAATGCACAAAATAATTTTTTAGTGTTGTATTTACATTTACTTTCTATTCATTTTCTATTTACATGTATTTTGTAATTATAGCTATGTTCGATTTATTTTAGATTGATATTTTTTAGTTTTCAGTTATTTTGGCTAATATTGCTTGGTTTTTACTGTTTTTCGTGGCAAACGATGAAAATTTGTTGAAAATATTATTCTACAGATAAATTCATATTGACTTTGCGACGATTTTTTGCAAAAATAAAGGCTAGTATGTCAAATCACCTGAGATTCGGTGAAACATTGGACAGAGGACTGTGCCCAGGCTCGCTGCCCAAAATGGGTGAAGATCGGATATTTCCACTCCAAGATTTGTTCACATTGCTGCCAATAAAGGGCACAGTAATAGCAGCCGAGGTTAAACAAGGATACGAAGCCGCGGTGCCGATTCGCCCCGGGGGTGACAAACCCACATTGTCACCACCCAACTCCGACTCGGTGACCGATACCGATAATCCTACATTGCCCAAATCCCCCAATCCTATTAAAACTTTCGAAATCTCATTCCATGGTATGAAAATACGAATCCTTACAACCTTTACTTTTTAAATGTCATTTTCTAATGTGTAATGTAATGTGAATGTCAAACTTTATCGGAACTTCACAACTCTTTTTCTGAAGCAGTAAGAAAGTTCTGAATTCGTGAATGTGTTCAAAATTGTTATTATCATTATTACTATTGTCATTTTATTATTTTTACTATTTTCTATCGCAGGTTATGAGTAGGAACCCCATTTTGAGGAGGAAGAGACTTTACCGTGCTGCAGTTGCTGGGATGTATTACTGTCATCATTCTCCGCTGGCGTAGAGTGGCGCTGGGGTAGCGGCTGTTCGGACTGCGAAATGCTTGATTGAGATTGCCAAGAAGGGGGCGGGGTGAGCTGACACGGGGGTGTGGAAGATGGAGTGGTTGCAGTGTTAGGTGCTACAGGATTATTGCCTACAATCATACTTATAATTAATTTCCTTTTGTACTCTATGAAATTAAGAATTTGAAACACCACCCTGGAAAACCGGAAAAAAAATAGAAAGTCAATTGGACAATCGTCAAGACGCTTGAAATCTGACACAAAATGTATGCTTACGCTGACAGCAAAATTAACACTTAAGGTCACTGTTTACCCTTACCATTATTTTACATTGATTGAACGAGAGAAATTAGAAAAATGCGTGGACGATTTTTTCCATAACTGTTGCACATTTTTCGATAAGTTTAAGATCAAACATTTTAACCCTAATAACACGTAGAATCTAACGCGGACAAACTTTCAAAATTATGAATTTGGGAAAAAGCAAAGAAATTCGTTGAAAAACTGTAATTTATCTTTGCCTTTTTTCAAAGATACCTCTTCGCAGGATTCTAGAGACTATCAAATAAAACTTTACTGTCAAGATAACTTCGAGAAAGATTGAGTACTAAATAGAAACACGTCCGTGCAAGTTTTCCACGTAATCGTCTACATGAGGACAGTACACAGTGACTTTAAAAGACGATACAGAAACTAATAAAAAATACGAAAACTTTACGATCTATGTAAAAAAAACTCCCAAATTCGATTAATACAAAACGAACGAATGGAAAACCAATTACCTTCCGGCTGGCGAATTTGCAAATGGAAACTAAGTGCCGGGCTCATCGAAGCCGCAATGGACAAAGAATCTTTGGAATGCCCGATGGATTGCCTAAGAAGAAAAGACACAAGCACAACGTTATAATTTTAGCTATTCCCAAAATAAACCCTTTTCCATATATAAATTCCACTCCCACGCTTATCTAGCTCCTCCCACTTCACTTGCAAGGCCACAAAGCACGTAAGAAACTGAAAAACGGCCCAAAGCTTTTCCACAGCATTTCGCTGGAAGAGTTCAGGTGACACGGTAAGAAAAAATACGTTGCCCAAGAGCTCAGCAGATCGCACGCACCATGACAACCACCTTTTCTTCATCTCTCAATCCAAGATTGTACGATTCCAGTGCTAGGAAACGCTGGCAAACCACAGTATCAACGTCTCTCTCTAGAAAAGCACTTTTTCCTGGCTCATGATGAATTTTTCTGCCCCAAAGAACCTTCGGTCCCCGAAACTTCGGGAAAACAAGTGCGTCGGTACGGAAAGTGAATCCAAACACGTTGTGAAACGTATGGTAATAACCCGCAACTTGGACGACTATTCTGTTCTGGAACTGTAAAACTTTTCTGGGCTCGCACAGACCGGTGACGTCACAATACAAAACCATTTAACTCCCAGGAAATCCTCCCGCTGTACTGAACAGGCTTTCTTTCGCCATACTCTCCTCATTTTAAGCATTGTTTCGATGAAAACTATCCTACTGTCTTGAATTACTCTCACACGAAACAATGAGGGAAACTACTAAACTGGCTTGACGATAATGTAATAATTCTCTTCCGTTATTCTCTTCCAACCAAAGACTTTAATTTCTTTTATACGCCAACTTTCGAAATTGTTCTTCGATAAATTTCCCTCTTTGAAAACGCAAATCACTATTCCTTGACAGGTTCCTTCCTCAATAAAAGGACTGCAAATGTTCCGATATAAAACATCGTAAAAATTAATTACGTAAAGTAAAAAATAAAATAAAAAAATACTCTTGAAGAGAATGTTCTAAAACGATAAAAAAATATTCATTAATTAATATGCACATTTTAAAACTTTTTCAATTAAATCTTCTTTTTTTTACTAATATTCTACGAAGATGATTAATTTTAAACGAAAGTTGTTAATCTTAAGCGGAAATTATTAATCTAAACAACTATTACTATAAAAATTATTCTTTTCTGGTTCTTCACGAAAATATCCTCGGCTAAGTCTTCTTCTCTCGCCAGGAAACTGCCGACGTTTCTCACCTGTCACAAATCACTTTGCTCCAGCTGGTGACCTAACTGGAAAAGTTTCAGGCCATTTTCCCAAAGTGTGGCAAAATGGTCTGCAAGGGGACACGAAATTCTTGAAATTGCTGCAATTCAAAGAATGTTGTGGGACCGAGTCATGGAGTCCACTCTCACGGGCTTCATTGACTCAAATGTTTTGCTAGATGGCAAACGAAGGTAGCAGGGAGGCAAAGTGGGGGGAAGGCAGCAAACCTAAGATAATCAATAAACGCGAACTGTATTGCGCGTTTTGGTGCCAAAAACCTTTCGCTCTTGCACTTTAACCTTTTCTGGCTCTGCAATGCCATATTATCATTCCGGGACACGGTTTCTAATGTCAACAATTCGATTGGCACCCACAAACCTCGTTCTAGGCGACCCACGTTCCGGAATTTAAAGATTCAAACGCTACTAGGCCTACGACGCTGCCAAAGGTTACGCAACACGTCTTTTCCCCTAAATCACCTACGAACACACACCAACTTCCGGAAGAATGCCCTTTCTGTAAAATTTAAGCTTGCAGGCCAAAATCTCCTATAAATACTGATAAATTAGCTATAAGTTTTACACATAAAAAGTAAAAACTACAGGCATAAAAATTACACAACCTTCTACAAAAATAATAAAAAAATTATAACCTTGGTAGAACTCCTTTTGAAAAATCTTTCAAAATTTTAACACGTCTCCCTATCCTCCTTTAGTACCGCCAATTTTTTCTATAGAAAGTGCTAAAGTAAACGAAGATGAGCTAAGAAAAGAACTATCAACAACCGGAAGCCTACGATGGGTTCATGTAAAAATTTATTACAATTTAAGAACGATGCTTCAATGAAAGCTGTTGACAGGCGAAATCCAGTTTAAACAAAAATATTGATAGATAAAAAATCTAAGGTCTGAAGGAAAATTTGAATAGATATGCAAATGTTTAATGCTTCAAAACCACTGCACCATTTTAAAGTATTTCACATAAAAAAGACATAAATGGCCCTCGAAAAGCAACTCACCAGGAAAAGCGCCGATACCTCCGTTATTTGGAGTAGGCTAAAAACGAAACTGACAAATGCTCGACAGAAAGACCCAAAAATCTAAAAGAGACTATAACCCTGATTAATCAAAATATTTAAAAGGAATAGGTGGATCAATGGACAAAAATCCCCAGCCTTTTAAAAGACCTCCAAGCCTGTCCTGATAATAAATGCATCACTGCAACAAAACTACACAGAATTGTTCGGTCTAAATTAATTCAGGCACGAACCACTCCTTTTCGTACGAAAACTGTTCTAAAACGTATAAAGAAGATCGACGATGAGACACGTGGGTGTCAAGACCCAATGAAACAAAATCTTCCCCGTCTATTTTTCCCATTGTAGACTTTATAAGAAATATAGGGCTAACTTTTAAGAATTCTGAGTAAACATCATCTCCATTTCAACCCACCAACCTTTTTTTACCAACCTAAATCATCCTTCACATATCACATCTTTCCTAAATCAGATAAAAACTACAGTTAATTTAGGCCATTCAAATGCTGGTCAACCACAGTCCTCTTTTATTATTGTTTTCCCCGTCTTTCTTTGAACTGAGCTACCCCAACCGACTACTACATGTTTTCCTATTAAGAAAAGTCAAAATGCAAATTATTTAGTTGATAAGGTAAAGAACTAACTAAAAAGTCTGTAAAAGTTCCCTTCAACTCCCTCGCATGGAAAAATATTGAGAAAGATTTTCTTTTCATAAATTTAACCGTCAATAGGCTACGCCTACGACGGTTTCGAGTCATAATAAAAAAGGCCTCAAATCAATTTTTTTTTACAAGTTTCCTTCTTCTCTTTCGCACGGACATGTAGCTATTAATAAAGATTTTGTTTCAATCAATGTAACTGTCAATAGGCCTACGATTGTTTCGAATATAAGAAAAAAACCATGGCATTATAGTGCAAACATATAGCAGAAGTGCAAGAGCCTTTGGCTCTTCTCGTTATTTCACATCAGCTGAACGTGCTACCAAATATTCGGGCAATACAGTTGCAACTTTGGTGCTTCCGGGGATGCTGACAACAGCAGAGGCCCTGAAGCCCAGTAACTTTTCATCTTTTTCGATACGTGTGTATGAACAAGTTGCGAAATATTCAGAACCTGATCCTTTTCCGCTTTGCATGCAGCTTTTTATAGACGCAAAAACGCCGACCTGCCAACCGACCGACTTCCGGTGCCTACTATTTATTAATGTTTCCTTCCAGACAGCTTTTTAACAGAACTTTTCGGAACCAATTCGAATTGGCACCCTCCAGAAAAACTGTTGGACTGGTTGATAAAACATGGTTTCCGTACGAATTTTAAATTCTTATTGTAAAGTGAAGGACAAAAGTGTTCCAAATTGACTCATACCAGACAGTTTTATAGAAGAAAGTCTGGAATGAGACGTTCTCTAAAGTATGGTTCAAGACAGTGTTATGTAGCAATTGTCTTGTCATTCTGATATTGTAACGAAATTTAAACTTCTCCGCCCTAGTAACGTAATCTTAGTAGTTTTTCTCTGGGCTCCATACGACGGTAACGTAATTTGATGCAATATTAAGAGCCAATGGCCACACTACTATACTTGCAACAGCTTTTGTTTTCAAACCTTTCTGGACGCTGGCGAAGAAAAATGGGCAAGAGACGAAGTTGTGGTACGGAATACGCGATTCGCTTTCATCGTTAAAAAAAAACGGTCTGGCAATCATTCTTAACAAAAAATCCTTAAGATCTAAACAGAATAATGCAATTTTTAATGTTTGTTGAGTTTCGTTCTGTCTAGTCCTACCAAACTGAAGACAGCAGTGGCGTTCACAGATCGAAACTTTGTTAGTCTGACAGAGCTTCAATATCATCACGAAAATAGACCGCGTTCTGCCAATAAAAACCGCCAAACCAACAAAAAAGGATTCCCCTTCTTTTGGGGTTTATAGATCTTTCACACGCTAAATACTCATGCACTTAAAAGAATCTTTTCCACTAGCGTCAATGTAACATTGCCACTAGCGTCAGAACTGATATCAGTAAAATTAGTCATAATCTGCTGCATTACTTTCAAAATCTGCTTGTAATATAACGAGTCGTTTTTTAGAACCTTAATTCTAGGATATCTGCCAATGAAAAACTACTGTCACTAATGACTAATTTGTTCTTCCCCAGTCTAGTTGTGGTATGCTATCTTATCAAAGTTGTTGCTATGACTGTCTGTAGTTTTATCAATTTAAGCCATTGATATGCCGGTGTCCCAATCTTTTCTCACTGAATCTAGGCAATGGTGATGTGCAGCTCACTGAAATGTGCTAGCTCACAATCGAAGTTTGGTCCATTTTGCTCTTTTGGCTTGAATACTAATTCTCCAGTGTGTATAATTGGTTTGCCCTGCGAGGTTACGTTGGTTTTCTTACAGTTCTACGTTTCTTGCTCAAATCTCTTCGATTAAGCGTCAATTTCCAGGTAAAAAGGCTGACAAGCTTCGTTAACAAGCTGATGTCGCTAGTTTCAAAGCTGGTGAAATACGAGATATGTCTGGTGAGAGGATTAGTTCGAAATAGTGGAATCTAATACTTCTAACACAGTTGTACTCTTCAAATTCAGTTTGGGCCTCCAGTGTTGGGATGCTCAGTGTCGTAAAGTGCCCCAGAATGTAGCATCTTTAATTTTTTTCCCATTATTAAATACGTCTGACATACATTGTTACTGGTCTTGGTGCCGTAAAGAAGCCACAACGTGGGATGAACAACTACTTAATCGCTTTAAAACTTGAAAGGGGCTAAACCAAACATAATTAGAAACAATCTATTTACAGCCATTACTGTGTCACGCTGAATAATTCTAATACGCATTCTCAACGGTAAGATACAAGTAACCTTACTCATCTTGCGGTATTTCTCCTTCTGCAAAGTTTGGCTCAGCCTCAGATGAAGGAACGTTGTCATGATCCACGGAACTTTGTTGAGAGTAATTGGAATTCTGAGGACTACTACTCAAGAGATTCGCCATGAGAGTGACACACACTTAATTATAGTCTTCTGGGCTCCGTTATTAATGGTTTAATAACAACTTTCACCTTGTCAGTATTTTAGATATAAATATAACAAAGAAACTGTTCCCTGCTCAATGCCAGCTGTGTGTTTACCACTAGCGGCGACGACCTTGCGAAGCAATGACCGCTTCCTATTGGTTTGGGGTGGGTCGCCGGCTGATGACGTCAACGGCGGCAGCTTCAAACTCAGTGAGGCAAATATCCGTTGGCAAGGTTCCTGTACTACGTTTTGCAGTCGAGAGATCGGCATAAAAGGCGAAAAAATTGCAGTAAAAAACTGGGAGTTAGTACCTCGACACGCTTATTCGATGACGTCAGTCACGCACGTAAATTTATATTAGCGACGCTAAGGTATGTTTCTGTTCCACAAGTTTTTTAAATACGACAAAATGTTAAGAATGCAATAAAATATAAAAAACAGAGCTTTACAAGGTATAATTTCTTATATATGACGTCAGATGAAGTCGCTATTTCAACGTGGCTAAAACTGCAGAATTACTTTCGGCGGGAAGCTTTTGTTTTGCCCTCAAAACTCGTTTGAGCTTACAGATATGTCCCTACAACGTGCGATAAAAGTAAAGAGTGTAACAGTACTTCAGAAATAACCAAACAGCGCTCTATTAGCTATCACATAGATGATTAAACAACATAGAAATCAAGACCAAAGCAGGCGCGTCTAAAAAAACAACCAATTCGCGCGCTTTTAACGGTGAACAAAGGATAAGGGAGCTTGTCTTCTTCCTCAACACACAAATCTGTGGGAAAGACCACACGCCTTACGTCCCAAACTCAACGCATCAAAAGCTTCCTTCCTGCTTCTTGGGAGAAACCGGACGATAAGCCCCAGCAATCAGTATTCTCACTCCAAAACCAAGGAAGCTGCCGCGTAAGACACTGACGAGTCGCTGGACGAACGGCAACGACTCGATTGGGCGTAATTCAAGAATTTGAGGCTAAGCCGATGACCGTTTAGCGTTTTCTTGAGGTGCTGCACCGCCTATAACCACAATATTAATAGGATTCAACCACATTTCTTTCAATGTTGCTAACGAAAAGTTTCAAACTCTCGTTCTCTAACCAAACAAAACTCCCAAAAGTGAAATTCCGGATTGAGAAACAGAAACAAGAGAGAATTCTTTCTTTCAACCCAAACTTTCCCCAACGTATAAGTCGTTAGCGAGCTTACGTTCAACAAAACACCAATGGGATGTCTTCCACAAATAGTATTGGCATATTTCTTCAGGTAATCAGCAAAACCCACTGCGTCCAGTTGCTCAATAATCGACATGCCCTACATAAATCGACCAATTAATCAAGTATCAAATTGATAAGAAATAACAGAAAATCAGTTAAATAACAAATTTGCCACTGGATAAATAATATATAAATACGCGCATTTTTACAGACACTATTTCCAGTAAATCAATGACTGTTAATAAATTAACAACAAATTAACTATTCGAGTAATGCAAAATAGTCCAAGATTAATAAAGATTAGATAATGATAATAATGAACTGTAAATAAATAAACAACGAAGTAACTACTCAAGTAATACGAAACTAGTCAAAGATTATAAAAGACTAGATAAACAAGTCATAAAAAACTGACGAGCTACTCCAAAGCGATGAGTTAATAAAGGGTCCTATACTTGGTGATCCAGTTGCTCAATTGACTGATGAATTTCGCCACAGCTCCTGTCGTAGTACGTGTAACGAAATCTTTGTCCCCAATGGCAGAAATCGGAGGAAATGATAAAAAGATTGGCAGGATCCGCCAGGTATTTAGCTAAAATGCCACCATAGTGCGATTCTTTGTCTGTGCTCAAAGAACCCATCAAAATGGGAACGATCGTAAACGCGTCCTTGTAACTAAACGCCAGAAAATGAGATGATTTACCAACAGAGAACTCTCGACAACTGCGTAGCCATACTTTTCAAAGACTTTAGCTACATAAGGCAAATGCATTTCAATGCTATGCTCATCTTCATCCGTTTCCAGACTCATCCACTCAAAGCTTCCCGTTGCGTGCAACTCGTCATACACTGAAAAGTAATAGCAAGATCAGTTACGACGTGATTCTTTCACCACTTTACCAAATTAAAGCGAAAAAACGACAACCTTCGGTATCAATTGTGAGATCATATAAGGGCGTTTTGTATTTCACGGCCGTAGACAGCGCGCAACCCGAAAGACGGACATGGTGAGACGGACCCAAAATAAATACACGCTTCCTACAAATAAAACAAAATGGTGCCGAGTTCAACAGACGCCTAAATTAAGAAAAATCGAAGAGAGTATCCATTACACTACTGCAGAGTTAATCTGGCGATAAGCGAAGGCTGCGCACGCGCCACAATAACGATAACCAGCATGCCTAGTCCAAACAAATCACCACAATTAATTTTATTCAAGCTTTCCAGCGTCACGATAAATCTTTTACGGTGCAATGATTGCTCTGGCCGGTCCGTGGGCGACATTAACAGCCGAAAGCCAACCTTCCAACTGACGGTTCAATTCCCTACCTACGGTGAAAAAGAATTTCGTAAGAGAAATGAAACGAATTTTCAAGCGAGTTTTACCCGAGTTAGTGTACCAACTTCCGGCATGAGTGGCTTGTCTTACAGACATTGTCAATGGGTTTTCAGGTATTATTGCTTAGTTACGATGAATTTGCTTGACGTGACAAGATTTCTCAGAAAATATCAACGCCTTAGGCAGTTTCTAGGAAGTTTAGGAAATTAAGCGCATGAAAAAATGATTACAGGAGAATAAATAAATAACGTACGATATATTTATGCGTAAAAATTCACAATAGGCTAGTAAATCTCCATGCCAAGACACACACGCACGGAAAAAAATCAATAGCTTTTTAATTCCTAGCCCAAATAAAGGAAACCCTACGGACAACGATCAGCTGATACACCAAAATATAAAAGAACTGTTGACACGCCTCTCCCGTGTTTGTGCTTCCCGTGCCTCGCTATCCTCTTGGCTGAATTCAAATGCTAGCGCGCTTAACATGGCTGGCTTTCTAAACCTTTGTTCTTTCAGTCCATTTCATGCTTTTTGTGTGCTTAAAAAGGAAGAAGAACATTGAGTGGGATCTAAGCTTAATTCGTGTTTCTTAATGAAATATTTATTATATTATATTTACTCTATTGCTGATAAAATAACAGGTGAAGAAATACGATTGTCTCTAATAAGTCGGCTTTTCCCCACATGGCTTCCTTGACGTATTTTTCTGTTTAATTAAACAGTTATTTTTGTACTTACAACCAGCTTGAGCATTTGCTGTCTGCTGGCCTGTCTTGAAGATACATACATCTATTAACTTGCAATACAATAAATCTAAACTTTTCACACGTTAGGCACTATTACTGAATTATGGAGAGTGATATTAATAAGCTGTAATTAAAAATGAATGAGTCAACAAGGGTTGTGAACCATACTTGTTACGAATACTAGCTGGATCAATTAGAAAGCAACAGGCTAGGTTACTTTGTTGTATTAAAACTCCCAGCCTTGTCTCAGCTGGAGACTTACTGCCCCCAAATGAGAGGAATAACCCTCCCTTTATACCCCGAAAAATACACAGAAATAACATAGGTTCAAGGTGAACACACAGCAATTATACTAAGGTCAAGGGTTGGTTAATTAAACAAGGTAAAAGCAAAGGTCAAAAGATAAAGGACGGTAAAGGTCGACATTCCAAAAGGTCACAACATCCTCCCCACCTTGTAAAGAGGATTTAAATCCGAATTTACAATCTATTCGGAATATTCCAAAGGATACACGCGCGTAATAGGGCGAATACAAGTACCATTTTTTGTTTTGAGAGTTACGGATCGCGTTCTACCGTCACGTCCAGGATGCAGCTCTATGATACGTCCCAGTGCCCAATGTTGACGCTTAACGTTATCCTCACGAATAATAACCAAGTCGTCCAGACTTACAGACTTCTGTCTTATTGGCGTCACTCCCTTCCACAACTCTGGCAGATACTCCCAAGTCCAGCGTTTCCACAATGAATCCATTAATTTTTCTCGATAAATAGCGCGTCGAGTGGCTTCTCGGGCATTAGGAGTGGCAACTGGTTCGCTCGAGACAAGAGGTGGCAAACACACAAGCGGTTTACCTATCAAGAAATGGGCAGGTGTAAGTGGTTCCAAGTCCTTGGGGTCGTCATAGAGAGCTGTGAGTGGTCTTGAATTGAGGGAGGCCTCTACTTCACACAGTACCGTCTGAAATTCGTCAGGTCCCACGCTTGTCCTTCCAAGCACCTTTTTTATCGCAAGTTTCACACTTCGGATGAGGCGTTCATAGAATCCTCCCCACCATGGCGCACGCTCTGCGATGAAATGCCAAGATATGTGGTAACGTGCTGTATAATCCTGAACTTCTGAATCGCGAATTCGGTTGAAAAGCTCTCGTAAATCTTTATTAGCCCTCTTAAACGTAAGAGCATTGTCGGAATAAATGACTCTAGGATACCCGCGTCGGGATACATATCGCCTGAAGGCTAAAAGAAAACTAAAAGTCGTCAGATTAGGAACTAACTCTAAATGTACGGCACGTGTTACCGCACAAGTGAATAAACAAATGTAAGATTTGATAGGTGCAGAAACAGTTTTGAGGTAAACTGGCCCAGCAAAATCGATCCCGCTAACCTCAAAGGGGATTGTAGGTTCAGTTCTACTGTTGGGAAGTGGGGCGGTAGGTTCGACGTAAGGCAGGGCGTTATACCGATTACAGATTACACAATTCCTTAAGGTTTTCTTCACGACCTGCTTACCAGTGACGATCCAGTAGTGGAAACGAATTAGGGCTAAAGTGTCCCGGGGACCAGCATGGCAGTTAGTGAGATGATGATACCACACAACCATTGACGTAAAGGGATGTTTCGCCGGTAGCAGAATTGGCGCTGAATAGGAACTGTTAGTTCGATCGCCGACCCTCAAAACACCCGTTTTGGGACACAAAGATGGATTTAAAGGATAAAGTGGGGACGACGATGGAAATCTATTATTGACCCTTAGCGTAAGAATTTCACTCCCGAAAGCCTCTTCTTGGACTTGAAGGACGATTTGTAACTCAGCATTTCTTCGTTCTTCGGTTGTTAAACGTCCATACTTGCGCTTGTCTTGCGGATTTCGGCAATTATAAACGAAACGAAGTACCCATGCCATGATTCCTACAACAAGGGAAAGGGAACTAAATCGGTCAAAGGAAATCAGGGGTAATGAACTGGAGTTGGAAATAACAGCCATAACAGCCGTTTTCTTTCAAAGCTCCTTAGTTACGTCTAAGGAAGCCGAAGTGGAACGCTCAGACTTTGGCCAATCTTCTTCGGGTTCTTGTAACCATTGTGGTCCAGCCCACCATACGAATTCTTGACTCAGCAAAGACGCGCTTCTTCCTCGTGAGGCCACATCTGCTGGGTTCAGTTTGCCAGGGCAAAATCTCCAGGCTGAAGGATCCGTCAAATTTTGAACTTCCTGTACCCGATTTGCTACGAACGGCTTCCATCGTTGTGGCATACTTGCGATCCAGTGAAGGGCAACCTGTGAATCCGACCAATAAACAATACGAATTTCCCCATAAAGGCGTGCAAGGCTCCTTCTCAGGAAGCTTCCGAAACGCGAGGCCAATACTGTTCCAAGTAACTCAAGTCGTGGTAAAGAAACGATTTTTAATGGCGAAACACGCGTCTTACTTCCTAACAATGATATACGAACAGTTCCGGACTCCACCACGCGGATGTAGGAAACCACAGCATATCCCTTTTGACTGGCATCGCAAAAGACGTGGATCATTGGAGGTTCGTCTGGGAGACCGTAGAAACGTGGGATTTGAATACTTCTTAAACTGCATAAGTCATTAACCCATTGACTCAGGAATTCAGCAGGTTGTTCGGGGAGCGGGTCATCCCAACTCAACCCTAACGTCCAAAGGGATTGCATAAATGTTTTGGCAACAAAGATTAGGGGACCGATAAACCCAAGTGGGTCATAGAGCTTGGAAACAAGCTTTAACACAATTCTTTTGGAGTAAGGGGGAGAATAGTTTTCTAGAAGTTCCATCAATGGGCTGGGATTAAAACGAAATGAATCGGCTTCAACGTTCCACAGTAGACCGAGAACACGGCCATCTTGTGTCGGGGAAAGGAGCTTTTCAGTATTGACCAAATCTCCATTGTCAAATAACTCGGAAATTTGTTGCCGTAATTCAGGGTCGGGTGTGCAGATCTTTCTGAAATTCATTCCAGCTTCAGAAAAGATCATTCGGGCTTCTGTTATACGAAGTAAGGCTTCTTCACGAGTTTGAGCGCCAGCCAGCGTGTCATCAACGTAGGTGTTATCCCGCAATAAGGAAATCGTATCAGGGAATTTGGATTCCAGCCGCGTGAAATGATGTTGCAGCGTAACAGCTAATAAGGAAGGACTGCATATGAGTCCAAATGGCACTCGTTTCCAACGATAAGTAATCGGCTCGGAAGATGCGTCGTCATCCAAGGCCCACAGAAATCTTAGGGAGTCTCGGTCTTCGTCCGCGATGCGAATCTGAGGGAAGGCTTCAGCAAGGTCACCTGTAAAGGGGAAACGAAAACCGCGATACCGTAGCAAAATTTCCACAAGGTCTAAAGTAAGGTTGGGTCCAGGGAAAAGGCATTCATTTATAGAAGGCCTTCCGGGGAGATGGGCAGACCCATAAAAAACAATTCGGACCTTCGTAGTACTTTTGTCTAGGCGTACGACAGGGTGGTGAGCTAAATAATGGATTACAGGCTTGTCTTGCAAAGAACGCTTTCGCTCCACAGGTACAGTTTCGATGTAGTCCTTGTCTTCGTAACTGCGAATAATATCATTATAGGCGTTGAATAACGGCGGATCTTTTTTCAAACGAGACATGGTTGATTTGAGGCGCCGGGTTGCAAGCTCAAAATTGTCTTCCAGACAAGGCCTTGACTCATTCCAAGGAAGGGCCACGGTGTATCGCTCTCCGTCGAAAGTAAGGCTGCTACGAATACGAGCCTCAATTGGATCAACAGGAGTTGTATCTGAAGATTCCTGGGAGATACCCGTTGTTTCCAATTCCCAAAATTTCATCAAAGCAGAATTAAGCGTTTCGTTAGTTACAGAGCTCAAGCTTACAAAAAATGCAATGGAATCGGGAGAGGGTGAGTTGCCAGGGATGGGTCCATGAAGAATCCATCCGATACGACTGCTTATAGCAACTGGGCCGTTAGGAATTCTTACTATTTGATCTGTGATGAATTGCCAATAGGAGTCTGCTCCAATGAGAATCTCAATTGATCCGGGCTGGATCGCATTAAGATCCTTTGCTAGTGGGGTGCAAGTTGCGGGAAGGTAGTCAATCCAAGACTCCGACGGAACTACTGGAGTAGGCGCGCAAAGATACGGGAGCTCAAGCGCTTGTAATTTGATGAGGTCTGTAGGAGTGTATCTTCCAGTCAACGTCAAATGTACGCGAGCTGCCTGTTGAATAACGCTATCAGAATTCCCAAATGTGTTGAGTCTTACCAATTCTGTTCCCAAGACTTGATACCGAGACGTTTTGTTAACGACTGCGACACAAAGGTTCGTTGACTTCCAGGATCAAAAAGACAACAGACTGTTTCTTTACCAGTGGATCCATGGGCAAGGATTGTGGCAGTCTGCAAAGTGGCATTACCGGAAGAACAGTAAAGGGTAGTGACAGATTGGGGAGATGGAGTTACAGAGGACTCGGCTCGTGGAGTTGAATTATTGTTAGCTTGCGAAGACTCTGATTGTCTGCACGTGTCGGTTCTGGAGCAAATCGTAGTGTGGTGCTTTCCCTTGCACCGTCGGCATCGTTGAGATGACGTGGGACAATTCGCTACCATATGCCCTTTCTTCAAACAATTAAAACAACGGCCTTGATTCTGGAGAGAAACGCGTCTCTCGGGCTTCGGTTTTGGACAGGAGTTGGCGCGGTGATCAGCGGATGCACAAAACGGGCAAACGTTCTCGGCCGTATTGGACGGTACGACGCTGACGGCTAAAGCTGCAGTAGTTGGTACCACGGCTTCATCAGCGGGACTTTTCTCTGATGCCTTCTTTCCCAGGAGATGAGTTCGCTCTCGTCCATCAGTCTGGTCGTGTAGAAACTCCAACAGTGGTTCCAGGGTAAGTACATCTTTGTGCTTCAGAATGAACTCTAAAACAAGGTCTTGAGGTAGTCTGGAAAGCAACGCGCTTGGCAATATGGTGGTGTATGTTTCGGGATGGATTTCTAACGCCTTAAGCCCCTCTATGTGGCTCGTGCAGGTTTCGTACAGAGCTCTCAATTGGGAGAAATTCTTCGAATGTTTTACCGTGGACAGGTCCATCAATCCCTTCATGTGGGCCGCAATCAGGATTTCTTTTTTGCCAAATCGTTGCCTCAACTTGTTAACGGCAGCCATATAATGCGCGTCAGTCAGGGTAAGGCTGCTATCAGCCTTCAGGGCATCATCACGTAGGAAAGATCGCAGATACATGAACTTTTCTATATTGGACAGATGCGGATGTTCATCTATGTTCCGTCGGAAACTGTCCCAAAAGGTTTGCCACTCGTAGGCGTCTCCTTTGAAAGTCGGTATGTCGATTTTTGGCAGACGGTGGTGAGAAAACCCAGCAGCTGTACCAGCAGATGGCGTCGCATCTTGGGGTCCGGAAGAGTCGATGGGAATCAGAAGATGCTCGGAACGAGTCTTGAGTTCGATGAATAATTCAGTATCGGTCCGCAACGTGGCGATGCCAAATAGGAAAGGTTCCCTTGTCCCCGATTGCCGTGAATTGCGATGTTCTCCTTCAAGAACGGGTCAAACTCACTGAGAAGTTCCAAAATGCCCAAGTAATTACCATTCTTTGCAGACCCTATAATTTGATTATCTCCACGAAAGGGCAAACCTCAGGATGCAAGAAAACGAACAACTGACACAACACGAATCAAAACCTTACGCCAATATTCCTGCTCTGAACGATGCTGTTCAAGTAGTAAATTGTCTAAGGTACCGACATCCTTATGACGAGTCAAGTACATCAACATGCACTTGCGATGCTCGTCTCCATTTTCGTGCTCCGATATGAGATTGTTGTGTTTCCAATCATTGAAACCTGCTTTAGAGAAGAAAGACTCAGTTTTGGAAAACAGACGACATACGAAGCAGTACAAACGACCCTGGGATGGCGAATAAATTAACCACTCCCGCTTAACGGACTCGCCGTTCCTTAGATCGCGTCTGAATACATTCTTCGAACAGTACCTCACCCTAG